>JBAMAX010002134.1:0-49196 GCA_037043745.1 Chymomyza amoena
CGACTCCACGACCATATCAATATTAATATGGTCTGGCCGTTTGTTCATTTGAGTAATTTCAATTTTATTCACTAATGTTTAGGCATTACGAGAACAAATTATGTTTAATTTAATATGAATACAGAGCTCAAGCATAAATAATAAACTTTTCTACTGTGTTATTGAATTATAAAGAAAATATGAATATAATAGTAATAAAGTCATAAATCATGTCTGTTTGATTAAAAGCATCTCAGAGACTATAAGAGCAATAGAGCTGAAATTTTACCAACAGATTCGCAAAACAGTCAGGCTATAAAGTTTCTCGATTTATTTCGATACATTTTCATGTTTCCTCGTTGGATTAATATATTTGAAATATAAATACTTAGAATTTAGAGGTGTTAAGCTATCCACAACTATTAAAAGTATGAGAATACAGGCACGCCATTCATCTTGTCTCGACTTTAGGAACTTTGCTCAGCGAATTATTCAATATAGGAGAAATAAGGCAAATCATTTAGAAGAGAATATTAGGCGTCGATGAAAAATCTCCAGAGATTAAACTTATATTGTAAGTTAGGGCAATATTTCACCATTTAAAAACCGTCTTTTTATTATGCTCATATAGCTAAACTAAATTAGTTAGTTAGTTAGAATTAGTTCACTAAAACTGTATTAATTCTAATTTTTTCAATATTTTTATTTTTCGCAAAAACTGGGTAGACTGGGTAGAAATCGTGAACGCTCACGAATGAGAAACTGGTAGACAGATGGATTAATAAGTGACACAAATAATAAAGATCCGCTTTTTGTGAACTAAAACAGAATAGATAAATAGGGACTAGATAAGGTTTTCTTTTGCTATAAAGGATAATGGTTCTCTCATCATGCATAATGAATAAGTAGGGAATATATTGAAATTCTTAATGTGTTTAGCCCAGATTGTGTTCTTTTAGTAGATCTGTTTCCTTTTATTAGCAGCATGTTAACATTCTTTAAGCCTTCCAAGCATTTAATAGAACCAGATACCCAGAAAAATCTAATTTAAATGGATTTACATCATTAGAGGAAAGATAAGTAGCACGTCGGCTACAGTTTATGATAGTTGAGCCTAGAGCAAAGTTAATGAGGAATGGAGATATTAATTTTCTTCTAAATTTGCATGAATTTAAATGAAAAATATACAGCGCCTGCGTCAGATAGGGACGTCCAGGCAAAAGATGAGGATAAGCTATTGCATCACTTGAGGGACAGCTACCTCTGGAATTGCCTTTTTATTAGAAATGCCTTAATTATAAAAAAGCGTACTGAGTGCTACGCAAAAATAACTAGATTAGAGTTAAGAAACTTTGATATTAGTAATCACTTTAGATTATTTCTTATACAATTATATCAATTTGAAATTCATCAATATCGGCCAGAAACGACTACAGCATTCACGCATGTAATGAAATGAAATAAACATTATGGAAATAAAGAAATGTACTGGGGATATTATGATCAGGAGGATTGGAATTGAACACTTGTGTAGCAAGTACATACTGCCATTTTAAGCACTGACAATTTGATTGATTCTAGTGTGAATTGCAATAATTTGCTTGTCATGAGTCCTTACGGCTGGCTTGCTTTGGATACGGAGTGCACGATGAATTAGTGAGCTTCGTGTCATAAGGATGATACTCACTTTCCAGTCATTCAAAGCAATCAAGAACTCACCAGATTACTCAACAAGCCACAAAACGTTTTTCAATTTAAACCTTCTAGGAAGCAGGGCTCTGCTTTTAACCTTTTTTTGTGTGCTTTCGTTTGTGGGCTTATCAAATGGCTGGAACTGTTTGGGTTATTTTGTGCACAAAGGCCAAATGTTTGCCAAAAAAAAAAATAACTCTTTAAACCCTTATCGAGCAGACTTGTGGCTGCTGAAAGCGCTTACCCAAATATTTCAGTGACAACAGCACTTCCGGTTTTTCCACGTCCAACGCAGGCAAATGATTGGCGTTCCTTCTTTTAACAACGTTGTATCCACAAAAAAAAATATGTGGTACCGTCGCAGCGATGCCCGACAGTGAAATACCCTGTACCTTTTCTCTCGAAAAAATCTTATCTGCATATTTCTACTAAGAACTTTCCAATTGGAATTAATTTTTTTTTGGTGAAATTCGTAATTTTCGATATCCGTAAATTTTTTCCGATTGTGATGAAAACTCGAAAGTTACGTCAAAAAAGCTATTTAAAGTGTATGAGGTAAGTCTCAAGTTGATATGTTAAGAGATGTGGGAGAAATCACGGTAAATCGATTGCATGGGGTGGGGGGACCGCATCGATACAATTTGGATGTGGATTTGTTTACTAGAGCCACATAAATCAGCTTACCACAAATTATGATTCGAGGTCACTTTTAACTATAATTAAGTAGAGTCAAATATTGACGAAGTTTATTGGCAAGGGGAGTTTAAATTTGTATATTTGTGACTATAACTTTTGCCGATTTTGTTAATTTTTGACACACAGATGCATGGAACCATATCGCATCACTTTGTTAAAATCAGAGGAAAATATTAAACGGTGTGGCCAAAAACCACGAAAATCTACTGCGGGGGATTGGGGAAAGATATTGACATTATTCAACAAACTTCAGCTTCTTCGGAAATATTCACACTAGTATGGTAAAGTTTGGGGTCTCTAGGTCTTCTAGTCTCCGAGATCTAGGCGTTCATACGGACGCACAAACGGACATGGCTCAATTGCTACCCAAGGCTATGGTAGCCATTTTAGTATAAAGGACTTTTGGTCTGTCACGCCTCCTAGTATGCCCTTTGTACCTATAGTTTTTTAATGGTATTAAAAAGGGCGTTAAAAAAAATACTAAAAATTAGGAGCAAAAAGCATTTGCAGATGTCTCTATTTGCAAAACGAAAGTGCTCAGTTTTGGTGGTGTTTATAATAGTATATGTAAAATACACTTATTGGTTGAAAAGTGAAGAATTTAGTGCAGATAATATGTAATTCCTTTTATGCATTATAAGTGCTGTTAATTCTGATTCGGAGGATAGTTAATATTGTATCCATTATCAAACCTATTCCTCGTTATCCAAGCAGCTTTAGACTTATGACCCACATTGAACTCCATTATGCTATAATATGGGTTTCGAGTCGAATTCATATACACTAACCCGTTTCTCAAACTTAAAAATCATATTTGCCAATGTTCACCCTGGATATTGAGACCGCTTTTGGTACTAATTTTCTTGCTCATGCATAAACCTAAACTTATTAAAATATTTCTTATTGAAAACAATTTTTTTAATTTGAGTTAGGTGCCATTAGGCCGCTGGGGCTCTTCAGGGCTCATCATTCTCAAATTCTTAGAAAGCAATGGAAATGCACGGTAAATTTAATTTTTTTTTAGTTGGTAGAACCGATGGCCCAAATTTTAAAAAAAGTTGCGTTTTTTAAAGCTGTTGATAAACTTGGCATACAAGATAAGCCACCATAATCGGTTAAAGATGATTGTATTATTACATTTGTCAAATATATTGTTTTAATGTTAAAGGAGACAAAAGTTTATGGTTGCTAAAAGGAGTTGAAGTATTCACATCCCAGTCATGGCAATTCGATTTTGAAAAAGTTAAAGTTTTGGAGCCGTCTAAGCATTGTAGGCTATTGTTAATAATATCCATTAATAATATTATTTTGGAATGGAGAAGCAGAAACAGTCTGTATACTCAATAAAATGGCAAAACCAGTGCCAGATTTTAGTTTTTTATTTTTATTAGTTTTTAGGGTTTATTTATACTTCACTTTTACTTTTTGCAGTCAAAAATTTTACTGAACAGGTGTTAGGAGTTCCAAGCTACACTTGCCTTTTTAATTTTTTTAATTAATTTAATATAACTATGTTTAAGAAAAAAAATATGTATAATTGTAGCACTTTTGCAAAAAACAGTCCTCAATTATTGTTGACAAACAGCGACAATTATTCGCTTAGTAATCTTAACTGCAGCATAAAAATAAAAAGCAAGCTTAAGTTTGATAAGAAGCAACAAATCTCAATGGATTCCAAAAGATTATTTCGACACTGACTTAAATGGTGTCATTTCGTTAGACACTTTTGCAAAAGTTTTGATAACAACAGAATAAAAAATGTCAATATTCGAGCAGTTAAGGAAAGGGCAAAACTGCAACGTTTTAAAATCAACACTTAAACTTATTCGATAGTTATTCCGCTTTCATTGGAAACTCTCGGAGCAGTTTCCGCTAGACTGTTATTCAAAATAAAAACAAAACTCGGAACAGACGAAAGTTTTTCGCTACATTTTTGTCTACCCCAATAACAATCGACATGAAACTTCAAAAAGACAATCGAAATAAAAGCAATTAATTGATGTCCATTTTTATTTCTTACGTTTAATATAGTATTAATGATGAGAAAATGATCTGTAAAAGTTTTTCCAGCTAGCTTAACAAATTTTGCTTTCGTACAAATAGGTTTTGCTTACTAAGTTGCTTATTAAAACTTTGTCTTCTTTTACTTTATAGCAATTCAGACGAAAAAATGTAAATTAGATTTTAAATTTAATACCCTAAAGATTTTCTAACAAAATTTATAAAACAACACATTAATTTATGTGCCTTAAATTAATGTGAAATAGAATAGCGTACGTTAGGCCAGGACGATTGTTCCAACAGCTCCACCACATTGCAATTAAATCCGACATGTTGGTTAAGACTTCTGAAAGATATTGTATTTGCCAAACTTCGTTATTGTATTTTCACTAAAATACTACAAACACTAAATTTTGACCGATCTTTCCTATCCTATTCCTATATTCAATAGATTAAATTTGATACTGTTAAAAAAGTAAATTGAAAATTTACAAAACTATTTAACAAGTAACGATGGACGAATTAGGTGTTTCATTTTTATACAAGAAGCTAGGTTACTGCTGCTCTCTCGAGTGAAAACGGAAAAAACTTTGTGAAGAGCACAATAGATTCCAAGAGCCGGAGTTCAGCTTGCAACTTGTGAAAAATGTAATCATCTTTTGGAGTTCTTCGAATAAAATTTTTACCAACGCAAAAAATAAAATCTTTATACAGCAAGACATTTAAATAGCTTTTGTTTCAGGAATCCAAAAAAAAAAAATGAAGGTATTTTGGCAACATACTACTTCCGTATATTTTGAAAGAAATATTTATTACAAAGGCATAATGTAATGTAGTTCTAGTTTATACAAAAAAGACGATGGAGACAAAGAAACATTTTGTATTTGTTGTTCGTCGTATCCATCGCCTCTGTTCATTTCTAAACTATAACTCAGTTATACTTAAAGCTAGCTGTAATTAATACTTGTGAATTGTAAGTGTTGAAATTATATATTGTAAAATGTAAGCTACATACAATCTGTATAGAAATAATGTTAAGTGTGACATAACAGACTCGAGAGCTGCCGCTGTGAATTACCAATTGCCATTCGCAGTTCTATATTACATGTGTCAGTATTACATGTATCATGTTTAGTTCTTACTAAACCTTTCACCGAAAAACTTACTATTCCTAACAATACGTTGATGTTTACAAAAAACTGTATGCTAAGATATATATCAGTTGTCGGCCAGATATGCCCTCACATTTTAGAGTGCGTTATTGTGGATGGCATTAAAGCAGAAATTATTAACGAAACCGAAGTATCCTATAATTCCTATAATTCGTGCAATTTTGGTAAGAAATAATGTTTTTAGCAAATCGACCTCATGCAATTTACAGATGAAATTCACAAAGACCATGAAGTCTTCGGAAGGTGGAAGCTTTGAAGATTCTAGATCATTTTTGGAATAGCCAATGCGTCCAAAAAGAGTTACAGTGCACATTGTGGTCACATAGCGGAATTGAAATATTTTTGTGAGCGATGATGATGATTTTAAAAGATTCCTAAAAACATGGTTTTGCTTTGTGAAGAAGCAAAGTCATGGAAATCGGTAATTTAATAATTTGACTTAAGAGATATCACTCAAAAGTAGCGCTCCAAATGTATCCTGTTTATTAAACTTTTTAGCTTCTAGCTAAGGTACTTGAATCCTAATCACGATTGCAACATTCTCAATTCAATGAACTGCAAATTAGGAAAAGTTGGCAAGATATTACCATAGCAAATAAACATCATCAATCGTCCTGCTCAAACTTAAGGAAGCTGTTAAGGGTCAAGAAATAGGTTTAAAAGATATTTTCTTAGAAAAAAGGTTACTAAAATATTTATTGATTAAATTTATAAAAAAAGAACTTTGAAAAACTGGAGTACTATTTAGTTCGATAAACGTTCTTATTGCATGCTTCCTAGAATCTGTGAGATTTTTTCATTACTCTTTAGTATTTAGATATAGACAAAGCAACTGTGTTTTTGTCCTTCTCAATGCCCTTGTCATGGTTGTTGTTTTTGCTGACACTACAGCTACGATGTCACTATCAACCACAGCTGTCAATTTTGAAAAGTTTCCAACGCAGCATTGCAATTTGGCGCATAATTCGCTCTTTATAAAATTTAATTAAGAGACTAAAGTTTCTCTTGCTTTTGGCATATGCAGCGGGGCATTCCCTTGTCAAAATACCAGCTACCTAGTTTTGCCTTTGGTGAAAACTTTTTGGAAAGAAACTCCACAGTAAAGTATTCAAAGTTACTTGAACTGCTGAGCGCACTTTGCGGGTTCACAGTGTCAATTATGTCGCGCTGAGCTTCTTCAGGCGTTGCCACCCTGTTTTCTGAAACTGTAATTGCCATTTTTCTGGCAACCACAAAAGTCTTATTGCAAATTTTCCGCTACGCTCAAACAAAAACAAAAACACTTTAATTGCTTTAGTCACTGTGCACACTGGGTTAAAATGACAACATTTTTGGCCAATACGAACTTTAAAGCTTGATGGATTTCATAAAGAGGACTCTTATAACATTTGTATGCAATTTCATATGGATAGTACCGCACCTTCCTTTAAAGCCAACATTGCGTATACGCATTTGCTGATTGCACTTTCTAAAGCTCTTAACCTTTGGGCTGGTTTGCATTATTCAAATAAATGGCCGATAAATCCATATGCATCAAAAATTAAGTCTCTCCAATTCCTTCTCTTTAAAGCCAAATTATCCCAAAGGGTACAACATGTGCCAAATTGTAAATTGATTTGTTAAACAGAAACCTATTTTTGGAATACTTGCAATAAAACACTTCATTAACTTACCCTAAAGTATTCATTTATTGAGCTGCACAAAACAGCACGACATTCTTTTCATGCTAAGTTATGCACTACCGCCACCTGGGGACGTTTCCAGTCCATTGGCGAATTCAACGCATTCCATTCTATTAATTCGACATAAAAGAAATTGGTTTTCAATTTGGATTAATGGAGGCACTGACAACACTTGACAAATATTTAATGAATTTGTCAAAGGATAAAACTTTAATTAAACTGACTTCACGCATTCTCTGGGGCATACAAAAGAAATTATAAAACAAAATATCCCACTGCAACTTGTTAATTAAATTTGCATTAATTAAAACTAAAAAAAGATACTTAAATTAAGGATGTGCACTTTCATTTAATGAAATTGTTTTGTTTTTAAATTTATTTTTTTTGGTATACTTAAAACCTGCAAATTGTTCAACCAGTTTTATTGGAGAGCTTTTGCGATACTGAGTAATATTTTGTGCGAATGAGTAGAAACTTAAAATGCAAAGAAAATTCTTGAAAAAATTAACCTTTTGATTTAAAAAAACAAAAAATTTATAAATGAATCCAAGTTTTAAGCAACACTTAAAGGTTCGAAATTGTGTTTTTATTTTTGATTATATTGTGTTTTTCAATAGGGACGTTACAAAAGCAGACCAGAGAAAATTTACTACCGAAAGACCCAAATTAGTCTCTCACACGTCGTTCTTAAGCGTTAAGCACCATTGTGACGTCGTTGTGGTGAATTTTGGGAAAAGATCTTGGCCTATATCCTAAGAAGATCAAATTGACGCAAGAACTGAAACCGCTTGACCACCAGAAGCGCCGTTTGTTCGTGAATTGGGCTGAGCAACAACTTGAAAATGATCCGGATTTTTATCGAAAAAGCATCTTCAGCGATGAGGCTCATTTTTGGGTGAATGGCTTCGTCAATAAGCAAAATATGCATTATTGGTCAGGCAGCAATCCACACGTACTCCATGAGTCACCATTGCAACCCGAAAATATTACGGTTTGGGCCGGCGGCGTCATTGGGCCGTACTTCTTCCGTGATGATCAAGACCGGAACGTTACTGTGAATGGGAATCGCTACCGCTCAATGATAACAGAATATTTTTGGCCCGAATTGGATGAAACGGACTTGGACAATATGTGGTTTCAACAGGACGGCGCTACAAGCCACACAGCGAATGTCACAATCGATTTATTGAAAACCAAGTTTGGTGAAAGTGTTATCTCAAGAAATGGCCCACTCAATTGGCCGCCTCGGTCGTGCGATTTGACGCCATTAGACTATTTCCTGTGGGGCTACGTCAAGTCTCTGGTCTATGCCAACAATCCAGCGACGATTGATGAAGCCAGCAGTATCGGCCGATTTATGCTTAAAAACCGTCGAAAATTGGGTTAAGCGTCTGGACTTCTGCAAGCGTGCCCGTGGTGGCCATTCAAAAGAAATCGAGTTCCATACATAATGACATCGAATGTACTTTCACAGGAATAAAGAAATTCATTGATATCCAAAACCGTTTTTGTTTTATTTAAAAAACTTTTGTTGCGATTTATTGAAAAACCCTTTACTATAGATTAGATGCAATATGTAGCTCTTCGTTAGGATGTAAAATAAAAATCAAATGCACAGGTGATACATAAAAAGTGAATCAAATGAATTATTTCGACACTGGAGAGCACTGTCACCATCATCGTCATCATATTTTGTGTGCCTCTCATAGATAGAAAGATTAAATTGTTTGAAATAGTAAGAGTTGTCTAACTGACTGAAACAACTCGCCCGAGTCAATTTGAAGCCACAAACAAAGTACGTATAAAATATCTATTAAGATAACAACTAAAGTTTTCCATTCACTACAACGTGTTTTTCTCTTTAGATTTATTTTTTAATTAACTATTCTCTTTATTGTTGCAGAAAGTTGTGAGCTTCATGTTCCAAAGTGACGCTTTTAAGCATTTTTAAATTTGAAAAGTCTTTGCCATCCTTCTGTCTAACAGCCTACTAGCACTGTCAAAAGCTAGCTGCTAGCTAGCTTGATGTTAACCAAAATGGCACAAAGTTTGCTTGTTGCAAGATTATCAAATGCCAAGAGGCGCTGAAATAGCGTGGCACATAAACTATAACCGCAACAACTACAGCAAAGTCGCGCACATGTTTGAAATCAATTACCAAGGAACCAACGGAAAACAAGTACATTACCGGGTCATTGGACAAGCTCACCAAATAGATCCCAAGTTAGCCATCGTTGTTCAGGGCTGTTGACTTTGTGTCGATAAGCGTAAACGACAATTGGCCGGCATTTTATTTAATGTCGTTTCTCATTAGTGACCCATAATGGGAATAGTCAATAGAGAAAAACCTAAAACAGAAAAGAGATGGCACTATATATTTCGCTGGACTTGGCCCACAGACCAACAAATGTTGCTAGTCCGTGTTTATTTGGCTGAAAAAACAAATAAGCAAGGACAAAAGTACGAGCAACTCGGCCACAGCAAGGACACTTTTTGGGCGCAGTTTTTACTGGCCAGCTCATGAAAATCTAATGACACGGACAATCGTCTGCCGGAACAGTTGATTGTGTTTACCGATAAGGACCTACTGACCGTTGCTATCGATAGCTAAAAAATGTGCGCGTTGTGCGTGAATGAGTTATACTGAGTTGTGCTTAAAGGAAGTAAATAAGCTGTTCAAAGAGTCCGAACAATTGAGACTTATGAAAAATATATTTTATGATGAAACATGACTGTTTTTTAATTAAAGTGAATTTCAACTTCGAATTACAAAATTCCAAATCTCTGCAGATAGTGCATTAATTTCTCATACAATTAAATGGACTCTGCTTTGACGTAAGGTTATTCTGCAGGCTCCTCCTCATGCAATAAAATAAAGTTTAAAAATTTGAGGGAAATGATTTACCTAAAGGTCCTTTCGCATAAACCATAACTGAATTCAAAATCGATCGATCGACCGACTTTTGAAATTTCATAAAAATAAAATATTTTAATTAGTGTCCGTTTGTCTACTTACTACGTAATGTGATCTTCTATACTGTACTTTTTAGACAATTTGCTTATTTTGGTGTCCATTGAGGATGAACTCACGGCAGACGATACCCCATGCTTGACGTCATCCTCGGTCAAATTGTCTTTCAAATCCTCTACTGCCGCAATAGAATTCTTTGAATAGCCACTAATATGATCTTTACTGTACTTTTTAGACAATTTGCTTCTTTTGCTGTCCATTGAGGATGAACTCACGGCAGGCGATACCTCATGCTTGACATCATCAAATTATCTTTCAAATCCCCTACAGCCGCAATAGAATTCTTTACTTAGCCACTAATGTGAACTTCTTTAACATACTGTACTTTTTAGACAATTTGCTTTTGATAAGATAATTTGACCGAGGATGACGTCAAGCATGGGCTGTTCAGCTTTGTCCTGCTGCATCCATCCACTTGTGGCGCACCAGCCAAAAGAAAAATGGTGAACCGCCCAAATCTGAGTATCAGCGCACCAATCATGCCTTCATAGCGTCCATTCTTGAAGTAGGCCCGTGATGTCAATATTTGAAGTCATTGGGTGTATCAAGTAGTACAGTAGGTCACCTGCAATATTTCTGTTGATCACCTGCAACAAGTCCACCCACTTAACGCAGTAAGTTCAGTTGATTGTACTTGTCACTACAATGGTATGCACAATAATCGTGCATGTTGCTTATGGTACGAAACCAATAATGCATCTAGATATTTGCGTCAAGTTAACATGGACGCCATAGGTAAAACCCGGACTCCTAAGGGTGGCCATAAATAGACTTGACAGCTGTCAGTACCAGGTTACTATGTAGCTAGCACTTACCAGGCATCGTGGAGCTTGTAACTGACGTTATGAATCTGACGCTGGGACAGTGTCAGACGGTTCATACAGGCTTCAATGGGCAGTAGCAAATCTTTAGCAGAATTTTCATTGTGGGTAGACAGCACTGATTTGACACCGACGCTCAAGTGCATTGCATCATCGTCAATAGACAGTGATACTTGGCACTGTACAGCAACTTGCTGAAAGCATTTACAAAATGTTAATGGCACCCTATTAGTTGCCAAGGACAATAGCACGAGCACGACGAACGAGCAATATGACGCATTTCGTCCACCTGCAATACTTCGTGCAACCCAAGCCATGCCCGTTGGGCCCCTGATCTGCTTACTCCTCAACTGTGACAGCACATCAAGCCGTAAAACTCTCACAAAGGCTGAAGACTTATAAAGTTCCTTAATCAGTTTAAAAAAAGCAGTTTCTTTAGTCTGTCCGTATCCTCGCTTACCTGGTTACTCTGCCTATAAGCCGGATTGCGGAATGTAATGTAGGCAAAGCGACGTCTCTTATTGTGCACCTCCGCACCTCTGCATCATTAAGTTTCTTTGCAGCAACGCGGTGCAACTCCTCAGAATCTTTGCTATTACCTGCTTGATTATTGGCTCATGTAGAGCCAACACAAAGATAGGTACAAGATAGATGTATTCTTCATGGTAAGAGAGTTTTGCTTAGAATGCGATTTTGGTACCCCTCTTGTTGCTTTTTTGAAACAAAACTGTAAATTTTAATTTATTTATAAGTTTTTGGCTGTCAAAATATTAAATGGCACTTTCTGAGTGGTCATAAATTGTTCATTGGTGACATTATTCAAATTCAATTTTTTTCAATTACATTTCATAATTCATGAGAAGGACCTCACTCTCCCACTATTTCAAATATGCATATATATATTTCCCAATATGTGCATTGTAAGGATATTTTTCCTCTTGAGCATGCCGACATTGTCCATAGGGCCTTCCATTGGGCTTGTGTTCCCATATCATGAATTATGACGGCTTGTCACTTTAATTAGATTTATTTTCTGAAGTTGTAATGGTAAAGACGATTGCAGCATTCTTCATTTTGAAGACTTTTCTGATAAAAAAATATCATATAAAAAATAAATAAGAAAGGACGAATAAGGAAGGACGACATTGTGACAATTAATGTCTAAGATCAAACACAAAAAAAAAAAAAAGAATTTGACAATAATAGAAGTGCTATGATGGCTTTGCAACATACGAGGTGTGTTCAAAAAATAATGTGACTTTTCAAATTTCGCCGAGCACGCAAAACACTTATAACCTTTACGCCTCTCACAACCAAACAAAAAATTCCATTCACTTGAAATTTGGTACAGATGTTCGGGAAGAGTGTACCAACACAACAAAACAAGAAAATCGATAATCGAAAATACGTTGCCCTCGAAATTGCTTAAGTCACCTTACTTTTGGAACACACCTCGTATTTTGTATGGTTTTTGGTGTTGAATTTCGTAATTGCTCTGAGCAGCAAGTGAAGCGAGAGGCGTTACGTAGAGCTTTAATGGATGAATGCTTCTTCTTCTTCTTCTTTTGTCCTATTGTTCCTAGTGGAACATAGAGCCATTGTACATTTTTTCCATTGATCCCGGTTGTGAGCTAGAGCTTTTGGTTCACCCAAGGTCTTTCCGCTATCTTCAACTTTTCTTTGCATCTCTGCGTCTGCTTCTTTTTGGATTCTAGTCCAGTGCTAGTCTGCATATTTCGTTAGGCAGCTTACGAAGGGTATGGCCCAACCATCGCTGACCCAACCATCGCTGACTCAATCATCGCCATTTTCTAAGTTTAATTTCATTGGCGATGGGTATTTCGTTGGATCTTCTGTGGAGACTTAGAAGTTGTTTGAAAAGTTGGCAACTGTGCGTATGCGTAACTTAGAATATGATGGTTGACTTTGTAAGCCGTTTTTAATGTAACGATTTTAAAGAGCAAAAGTTTTTACTGCATAAAATTACAATTTTTATTAATTTTGCTCAAATAGAAAATGCATGCCAAAAATGTACGGTTTCAAATAGCTCATTACATAATGTTTTTGAAGTTATTTCACAACCTTTGGGTATTCAGCGACACCAAATTCATATGGATAGCCCTTGAGAAAGCTACGATGCCATGACACCATCACTTTGAAGGCAAATGGGCTGCTGTTGGAAGTTCATTTCATCCATGATTTAATAATAGCTTGTTTAAAGCAATAAACAAATTTTCCATGAGCTTGTCCTTAGAGTCATAAGTAGTCATCATAATATGAACTAGTACAAAATATACAATTCTCTATAGAATCATTTTCAGCCTTTACGTCAATAGCATTTAGTTTCCTTTTTTTTAATTTTTAAAACAACTCCTTGACTTGAGCATTAAAATTATTCTTCCCAATTTCGACCTTTCGAGTAATACTATGCTTCTGTGTAGCCCCCAAGCTTCTTAACTAGGCCAATATAAATGTAATTATTGGGCTGGTTCTAGGTAAGCCGATATTCAATTGTTGGGAGGAGTTTCCTAAGTCTGCAGTGCCCCGTAGGTAACTCAAACTTAACCCATTCTTGCTAATAGCCATTTTCCAAGATATATGTGGTTGAACAACAAAATGTCTTGTTATAGATATGACAATAGTAATATCCAGCCTGAGACACAATTATCATTTTGGTCTATTCAAGTGCTTGTTAACTTTGAAGCTCTAGAGTCTTTTCAATTTAACAAGCATATAAACAGTTTTTGATAGTTACCGCTGTCAATGAGTATTTACCAAAACACTCTACCAGTATATTCAAATGCAGAACAGGCAACCACTTATGACAAAAAGAAAAAATAAAACATTACCAAAAACTAAACTAAAACCTACTACCAACTAACTACTAGAAGTAAACTGTCACTAATAAGTGGTAAGAAGGACTATTGCAATTCTACGACACCATTAAAAAGCTAGTAACTACATAACAGAAACATAAGTCAAGTAGGTGGAGTGGTAAGAGGTGTGGCAGTGGGAGTTTAGTGACAAGGGCAATTTCAACAAGAACTTGCCCAGAAAGAAACTTTTTATATAAAGAGGCAGTGCACTTTGTGTGCAGCGAATGTTGGCCCAAGTGTCAACGGCAGCAGGCCAAGGGCAATAAAGGGTAAAAGCTTGTGCTGCATGCATTTCGGCCTGGCTTATGAGGTAGTTATACATAGTTGCGGTAGCAAAAATGCCAACTGAGAGCATACCAACCCCGGTAAAGCCACAACAAAGGGGTGCAAAATGGCAAAAAAAAAACATTATGTAAAGCGGAAGCGGGTTAACAGGAAAGCCGGAGGCGGTGCAGTTCTGAGTTGCCTGTGAAAGGTGCCAACAACATTTGCATGCAAATGATACACTGAACTGCAGGTTGTTATGGTGTGGGTTTTGGGGTGATGCGGCACTGCCCAGGATTTCACTGGAACTGCAGCAGTTGGAAAGTATCTAGCATGTACATGTGTAGGCTGCAGATGCAATTGTTTTTTCAGAATGAGATCATCATGCCAAATCATTTCTAAAATTAACTGCTATAGAGCAAAACTGAAATGTTATCGGTGGGAACGTCAGCTCATTTGTATTCACTTGCTCTTTCTTTTGCCTAGAAAAGGAAAATTTGCCTAAGCCAAACTGAAGCTTTTGTTGCTAGTAACTCTATATACATATAATAGCTTTAGCCATTAAAAAATTAGTCATAATAAAATAATAAGAGTGTAACATAAAAACAAAAATATTATTTAAGCTATAAACCTATTTAGTCAACTTGCGACTTTATTTTTTATTTTTTACAGTTTGGAATATATGTCAAGTTTTTTCTAGTAAGTTCAGTAGCATAATATACAGATTTGTAGATCACAAACTTGAAAATTAATAAAGTTTAATTTAGGTTAGGCTGCCTATGTAGATATATATATATTAAGGAATAAATTTCCTCTATCTAGCCAGTTTTTTGCCTTCCTAATTAACGGTAATGGCTCTTGCAGAAGATAAAACCGTAAACTAGATCTGCCAGCACACTTCGACTATCCATGTGCATAGGATTAAGACTACATTTTTTTAGTTTAAGGTCAACAAATTCATTTATTAATTTAATTATATTTTATCTATTTCATTTTATTTTATTTCATTTTATTTTATCTAAATTATTTTGTTTTTTTTAATTATATGTAATCTTATTTTATTATTATGGATATCGAAGTTACAAGTATAGTAAAGGCATAACTTTCGGGATATTGTACAGCGCTTCAAAAAACAATTCATTTATTTAGAAAGATGCTTACTAAATAAACTTGAACGCATTCATAAAAGGATTTTTTATTTTTACGTGTTATTTTTCGCTTCCCCATTTAGAAAACACCCTGCTCAATTTCTTTATGGAATATTTGGTAAATTTAGATGTGTCGCCTTTATTTTTGGTAACAATTGTCAATAAAAATGGATACTGTTGACGCAGAGCGGTTATTTGCTGCCTCAGCTTGTCTTTTGTACTTTGAGTTATTTTTGTATCCAAGCTTTGACGTTGATTGGCATTTACGTGAGTGTGAATAACACTCCATAGGTTTATAGTTAACAAGTCGAGCTCTGATGATGTTCATAATGATGATGGAATATTCGATGTTACTGTCATTCAAGTATACGAGATACTGAAACAAATTAGACGGATTTGATATTTCTTACCTGAATTACTTCAAGATACGGCAGAACCATTCTTGTTGCCATTAATTTATTCGGTATTTTAGCGATGCCGCTGGGCATGGATTTTAAAATAGTTTTTGCCTTAAACAGAGAACTTAGTAACCCTTTTAATCAAATGACGGCTTATTTCAAGAGTCTTATAATAATAAAAAATGTTAATATTATTAAATATAAATACTATGTATAGATGACTGACAATGGTAGCAGGCATCACATATTAATTATCGGTTAGATCATGAATCCAACGCAGCAGAAATAGAGTCCATAAATCCTTAAGTTTATGGTCAAGTGAATGTAAGAATCTTCTTTTAATGACAATATTGTCGTAATGCAGAGATATCGATAGATAAAATACCATTTATCTTATCGCTGTGGGATTGCTTATTTCTTAGAGAAGAATGGCCCTTGTTTTCATTCCAGTGACTACTCTTAAAAAACTTAACTCAAAAAGACCAGGTGACGCTAACTATATACAAATAGATTAGAAGTTTAAATATCTAGCTTTAATATCAAAGTAAAAATTTTAAATCCTATACACAATACACAAAGAAATTGTGATAAGCATAAAAAGGACTTTCATATTGTGCTATGCTGTGTATACTTTTTATTGTTGCTTCACTTAAACATATTGAAAGGTTTTGACAAGAAGCTTTAAGCATTTGTTTGTAAGATTTAAATTTTATTTCCCATTCCTGCGCCATTGGACAAGGCCCTCAAGAAGTTTAACCTTTTCCTAAAACATTCGATTGACTTGTATTTCATGGTTTAAAACGTGGCCAAAAAGAAGCACACCATATTAGCATTTGTGTTTATGTTTTCAGCAAGTGTCAGATCACGCATACGCAATGTGTGCCAAAAGCTTAACACTTTGTTGTCTTTTTGTGAAAAATTATGCAAATGTAAAGCCCCAGTACATTTTCTTGTTGGATACAGCAGCTGCAGCTATGAACATTTGGCAAGTTTATTCGGCATTTGATTTTTCAAGGGAAACCAACTATTGTTCGCTTTGGTTTGTATTTCAAGACCCCATAGTTTTAAGGGTTTAATTTGGTTTGCGTGCCAAAGCCCATAAACAGTGTCGCACTAACTTACTGACATTTTCGGCGCCCCAAACTGAAACACTTCATTCGAATTTGCTTATAACTTAATCTAACAAATGTCAACATAATCGCGCCCATAATGAGCAGACAGCACGCAACTTTTGTTGGAGTTTTGTGTTTATTCTCTTGTAATTATTTATGAAAAATATGCGTAATCATTGCATAACGCAGCAACTTGGCAAACTTTACTGGTTCAGCAACCACCTGGAACACATTTGACTTGGCACTGTTATAAAAAGCAGCCAAAGACAAGACGAAGTTGCAGTTCTCGCGCCTGGCTTTATTGCAGATACGTGCTTTGCATTATTGTCAAAACTGGGAAAAGATGAAAGAGGCACATTTCTCGGAAAAACAGACAAATCGCTACCGTTGAGACTAACACACATTCACGTCTGATGGCTGACTCCTTGACTGAAACAGCTATAAATAACTCCCCACTACACTAACTTGGAATTTTCCAACATATTGAAAGAGCATTCAGGATATTCGTGCTTTGGCTTGAGCTGACCTGACTCCTGGTAGTCGAGCAGTAAAATTGATGAAAATTTAAATATGTCTCTGAGCGCTTTTATTTAACAATAACAATTTGGTGTACCATTTGTGTCTGATATTTTTTTGAGGCCTTGCAAAGAGCATATCAAAACTTGTACTATACTTGGAGTACTAAGTTAGCCTTAATTTTCAAATTAAATGTTCTTTAATTATTATCGCCGTGCACGCAAAACACTTATAACCTTCACGCCTCTCACAACCAAACAAAAAATGCCATTTACTTCAAATTTTTTACTGATGTTCGAGAAGAGATTACCAACACAACAAAAAAAAACAAAAAAATATCGATAATCGAAAATACGTTGCCCGCGAAATTTGAAAAGTCACATTATTTTTTGAACACACCTTGTATCTAGCAGGCTTAACCCGATCAAATGAAAGTTTTATAGTTACCTTTTATATGGCCCCAGCATCAGAATAATAAATCTTTATATTTGTTCAAATTTAATTGTAAGAAACCTTGCAAGCCATTCTGAGTGTTTTTGCTTTAACATTTTAGGCCCACAAATCTCCTTACCATTTCTTTTAACTTCTTAACCCTTGGCTTCTTTAAGCTCCTTTCCGCAAGTTGATTGAGCTCTTCGTAAACATCTCAAAGCTAAGTTGGCAACAATGGAAGCTTTTCTTGGAAAAAGTCAAATATTTTATATATTTAAATATAAATATATTGGTGAATAATTGGTAGGGTTATAGTTTTCTGTGCTCTTTCAGAAAGCTTTAACGTTTTCAGTTGGTTTAAGATCAGTCAACGTTCTACTAAAGAAAAAGAGGATTGCCATTAGGATTATCAAATGTTGAGATATTTTTTATTAGTTTTAATCCATAATAGATACAATTTAAATTTGTCTTAACTTGTTTCAAAAAATTGGAGATGCATTGTCTCTCGGTCTGTCTCACATTCGCAAATAGCCAAAAGTAATTAATTTTCAAATCTAAAGACTTGCATACCCTTGAAATGATGAAAACCAATAAAAAAATTTAATTAATTGCGATTACTTTCCCATTCTTTTTCCTCTCACTTATTTTCAACTGTAGCTTGTCAATAGAAGAAAATCGAAAATGAGATAAGTTGCTGCTAAATTTTCAACTGACTAATTACAAGTTTGAGGAGTTTCCACAGAATCCGACAATTGCAACAACTGCAACTAACCTCAGCCACAGAATCCGACAATTGCAACAACTGCAACTAACCTCAGCCAAATTGAATGTTTCCTGGAATTGTTGTTGGCATCTTTGCATGTTATGGTTGCCACTTGAAGCGCATTACAGCAACGTTGACGTGAAATCACCTCCGGAGAAATTCCTAACAGCGACTTTGAGGTGAGGAACAGCTGGAAATTTCGCGACGGAAATCAAAAACCACATTGTCTAAAAGCGTAATTTTGACGGTATTTGGTGCAAGTGTTAAGAATGTTTAGCTACAAGGCTCAAATAACTTGGCCTAAATGTTTAGCATGCGGAGCATATCGAACTCATAGAACAGCTTTAAATTCAAGCTTAATTGTAAATTTATACAAATATGGTTGTGTTTTGATGCACCAGACAGGCTCTGTGATGGGCTTTATGCGATTGAAAATTCAATTTATGTGACAAACTGTCAGAATTTTTGACATGAGAGCTACAATTCAAATGAATACCCAATGGAGGGCACATGCATATTCAATGTATTCTTGTCCAAGGACATCCAAACAAGAGCAATCACAAAACAAGTTCGAAAAAAACAACAATTGGCTATTCATGAATTATGAAACGTAATTGAATGAAATTGAATAATGATAGTGTCGAGTTGACAATAAAAAAGAACAAAACAACTTCTTGGATATCGAAGTATTCTAAAAAAATGTTGATTTATATTTTGCATATATATTTATTAAATTGTCTGAATTTGAAAGCCAGCCTTATATGACGTTGGCTAGTGGATTGTAAATAAAGATTTACATTGCTTATAATAAATTTTCTAGCTTATGCTTTTACTTATTTATTGGCCAATATTAATCGTATCAACTGTCATTTTGTTGCCAATCGAAACTCCAAAAAGCTGGCCTAGTGCCAGTGGCTCATAACATACTGCAAGTGATTTGGCAAAAACGTCAGCAGTAACTTTCAAATTGACTTTTAGGTGCAACATTTGGCAAGACTTTACTGCTCAATTGCAAAATGCTGCAAATATTGCCAAATGGCTGATGCTGATTTAGTGGCCACTTAGAAAGCAATCAATGACCAAGTGACAGCTGCAGAGCAATAAAATAACATTTAAATATATATTTGAAAGGGGAGGGTCCTAGAATACTGTAGTACCAATCAACGATTGCAATTGTAATTTCTTGTATCCCATTGACCTTTAACTGTTGCTGCTCTACTTAGCTTTTGGAGCAACTAAAAATAATGACAAGTGCTTGAAACAAGCCAGACAAATCCTGCATACAAATGAGTTGGCAGTTACTCGAGCTTCATTAGTCTGGCAAAATTAAATTGGAGCAATTTGTCGTGGCCTAGCCGGCTGTGTGTTTAATATGCTACGTGGCTTCTTAGATTTTCTGGAACAGCTTATTTTCACTTCTTAAAGTTCCTTCGTGGGACTCAATTTGGATTTAAATCAACTCTCATAGCAAGACCAATCAGAAGGTCAATCAACTGAGTGTTCCAAACACTTTACAGTTCATTTGAACAAAGCTGCATTATACTAGCTAACATTTTTGCATATTATATATAACACTAGACAATATATAAATGTGTGTGGATGGGCATGTGTGTATGTTTGTGTGAAGCCGGAGTGTCAATCGGTTGATCTGGAACAGATTGAACAATCAATTACGTGCTGGTAGCGCCCACTGCTGCAACAGTTTGGCCAGTTTGTGGCAGCTTCTCTGAGCACCTGGGGCAACACATCCCATCTCTGAAGTTGGTATGCCTGTGTGTCCGCAGTGTTCTGCTCTGCTGAGAATAAGCTGCGAAAATGGCAGCACGAAAAGAAAACCAAAGAATGCATAAGAAGGAAAACTGTCAGGTGTAATCTTTCAATTTCGACTTAAATATACTCTATAATCTCCATAATATGCACAACTTTTATTACTGATGTGATTCACGACAGGAACAAGATACTGGAACTGTTAATTTTCCAACACCGAGTGTAACTCCCAGTCACAGCTATTCCGAAGGAATTTAAGGCCAATCACGCCGCCTGATCAAATCCGTATGCTTCTCATGGATTACTTGCGTATCTTTGAAATCCACAAATTTGACAACACCTCCGAAGATGATGTGAAGACCCAATTTTTTAATAAATCGACAATGCTGAATTAATCCTCCTAAATTATACACATTGGATTTTGGAGAATAATATAGTTAAAAGAACCAATGTTTTTCGAGAGACTCTACTGTCCAGTTTCTTCAATTTATTTAGTGTGCTGTCTTAGCTCAACTTTCTCGATTTTGGTAACGATACGAATACAATACGATATAAAAGATTGTAGCTACAAATTTACTGAACTTTGATAACAAAAGTAAAACTTTCCAGCCATTTGTTCCGATATTACAGAATTTTCAGTTACGCTTTTTGATGAACAAAAATTCAGTTTTTTTAAGTACCTTGTTCTGAAAGAGGTAGAATTTTCTTTTGATCAAGGTCCTTTTTAGTGATTAAAACCATAGTTAACTGCAGTATGTACCATTACTTCAGGAAAGCAGCAATTTATAGAGTTTCCTTTACAACTCGTCTTAAAGAATCAAAGTAGTGTGCTACAAGGATAATGGAATGTCACTTAAGATATTTAAACATTGTTGGGCTTAACTTTTATATGAGCTAATAAATACGTGAGTATAGCATTAAATATGAACACGGTACTAGTGACCTCTGGAATAATTCGGATGTCCTACAAGTTCTTGAAATGCTCGACAAATTGCAATTTTAATTAAGCTTTTAAGTATTTTGTCTCCTCATATTTAATAGTTTTAGTTTTATTTGGGATAATACATCAAGATCCCTACAAAGTCGTTTGCATATAAGAAATTATAAGTTTTATTGCTGCATTTCCGCGCGGTTTTGTGCCGTTTGAAAAGTCTCATATAAGATATTATCTTTAATTTTCTTATTGGTGAAGTCCATATGCTTATTGTTTACAAACCTATTTATGTTCAGATCGGTTTAAGCCACCGGTATTTATAAGCTAGTTCATTAAAAGTAAAGGATCTGTGCCAAGTTTTATGTTAATATTGTTTTACTGTTGCTTTATTTGCCGAGTACCTTACCCATTTTTGTAGACGTTGCAATTTATATGCTCTAACATAATATAACCCTTTTCCTTTTGAGTAAAGGGTATCAAAAACCCATGGTCACTGTTGCTGTTGCTTTCAGTTGCAGTTTCTGCTGTTGCATGAAATTGACCTGCGCTGTGCATGTGTTGGTAAATATATGTATGTGTGCTTCGTTTATAAATGTATGTGTGCACTTGATTCATGTGACTGACTACGGTCTGCAATCCGTGAGTAACTACGGCGGAGGTTATGAGAAATGCAAGAAATCAACCAAAAAAGAGTAAGAAAAAGAATCAACAAAGAACGTGCGATGCATACAAAAACTACCTCTTCACCGGATCTACAGTGGAACTACATATCAAAGTCGCTGCCCTTCTGAAAAATGCAAACAACTTGCGGCAGAATTTCATATACTAAGGGCCAGGGGCGTACCCACGATTTTGTAAGGGGGGGTCCAGATAAATCTGTCCAGAGAAATCCATCTTTTATAATTTTTATTATTATTATTCAGCCCGGATATGTGAGCGCGCGCCTTGAAACTCGGTTCGCACCGAAACGAGCGACAAGTTTCAATCTATTCCTGTCCTAGTATAAAAAAAGCATTCCGCGTACTGCTGCGCGCTTTGTTATTGGTCAAAGAGACGGTGGTGGGGAAAAATACCGCGCGGTCAATATAAGGAAACGCGCTCATTTCTGCGTGCTTCGTCATTGGTCGAAGACATGTTAGAATTAATAAAGTAGAGTAAACTTCCAAAATGACGACAAAAAGTGAGGGAAGACGACAGAACTTGAAATCTATATGTCCTACAAGATGGGCTCAGTCCCACGAAGCAGTTTCAGCATATGTCGAACTCCAGCCAGCTGTTATTGAAGCTTTAGAGGAAATAAAAATGTGGAAAGACCGTGATACTTCACAAAAGGCTTCTCAACTTTTGACGGCAATCTTGACTACAGAATTTCAAATCTCGTGTCATATAATGGAATCCATTAATTCTATTGTTCTGCCTTTGAGTCGATTATTGCAGTTGAAAAATCAAGATCTGGGAGAAGCCACAAAATGGGCAGATGATGCTTTGGATGAATTCAAGAAAAGCGGCAAAATGCTGACTCATGCTTTCATTTCATCTATGAAAAGGTTGTTGGCCCCGAATATGAAATTGAAATCAAAAAGCCGCGTCGATGTGATCGTCAAAAAAACTCCTCCAACGTTGGACCTCAAGGTATTGAAGATTACTATAGAATTGCATTTTATGTGCCATTTCTCGGCACATACATTTCTCATCTTCAAAGTCGCTTCGAAAAGCACAAATCAATTTTCCGAAGCTTTGGCCAGTTATTTATCAAGCAAGAATTCAATGAAGAGATGTGCACAGACCTCTACAACTTCTATGTAGAATTATTAGATTGTTCCGAAGGCGATTTCATCTCAGAAGTCAAATTGTGGAGACAACGAATTTGCAATCAAAATATTCAAAATGCGCTCGATGCGTTGTCGGTAAGTTTTTTTTTTTAATTGAAATCTCCATAGGAGAGGCAAGTCGACGTGGTTTTCAGTCTCTATCTTTTCATATTATGATTGTGGTGAATATTTTGGGAGTAACCGCCAACTAGCCTCAGTCGTTCCTATGATATAACATTTTAATCAAGCCCCTATAAACTTTTGCAACTTTTTCAGGTGATAAATGCGAATGCATTTATTACGAGTTTTGGCAGTATTGCCGGTTACAACAGCAACTCCAGAACGTTCATTTTCAACCTTAAGAAGATTCAAAAGTTATTTGAGGAATACGATGGGACAAGAGCGCCTTAATCGGTCTAGCTGCTTTGAATATCCATAACCGGATTGATTTGATTGATTTTGTCCGAACCCGAAAACCCCCCGTGGGTCCGCCACTGCCAAGTGCAAACTTACGTCTTGCGGCGCTACAAGTGGAACTGGCTTCAAAAAACTGGCAACGAGAATCGAAATAACAAAAGAAAGACTAAAAGAGAGAGCATCTTTGTTGCAAGTATTTGCGTATTGGTATAAGAACTTTAAGAGTTATTGAACCATATAGGGATTTCGACTTCAATGCAAATTGGTATCTTCTCCTTTTTTGCTGTTTAATTTTTGGTCATATTTCGAATCAGCTCAAGGAAATTACGCATAAAAAAAGAACTACCGAAAGTGACGGAAAAAAAGTACCACGTAATACACTCACAAGTAAATAAAATAGTTTTCATCTTGGCTCTGAACTCAGCACAAAACTTTGGATCAAAAATTGATACATAATAATTATTATTAGTATTTCAAAATTTATTTAGACACAATGAACTTCATCCGAAATACGCGCAAAATCTTTAGAAAATTGTTGAGTATTCCTGGATAAAAGAATTCTGTACATACTTCCTCGTACTCGAAAATATTATGGCTCTGTTAAAAAGTTGCGTCTAACCATCCAATGAGCTCAATAGTTCAATTTTTTTTTGGAAGTTCGTAAAATAAATAGTTGTCATGCCTTCGAAAATGTTTGATGCCAATGTCCTTATGCATCTTTCTATAATTAAATGCTAGTCACTCTAGCTAATCACCCATCATCCTAGAGCTGCGGTAGTTTCAGTTGATTCCTTTTAGACCAATATCCTAGCCTGCTTTTCTTGTTAATTCTTTTTATACCATGTACCGTATGGTACAAAGGGTATATTAAGTTTGTGCAAGCCGAAAATGTATGTAACATATAGAAGGAGACGTCGGAGACACCCCAAAGTTACCTAAAATATGATCAGGGTGAATAGAGAAGTCGATATACCCATGTTCGTTTGCCCGTCCGTCTGTCCGTCTGTCCGTCCGTCCGTTTGAACGCCTAGATCTCAGAGATGGTAGGAGCTAGAGAAACCAAACTTTCACATTAGATCCCATATTATTCCATAGGAGACAAGTTTATTTTATTTTTTTGATATCGGTGATAAATTATATAGCTCCCATATGGGTGTTTGAGATGACCTCGACAAAAAAAAAGTTTTAGATGGATAATTCGTTTGTTCATGAAGATATCGTTACGTAATTTGGTATTCAAAAGTTTTTTATATTTCCAAATAATGTACGAAATTTGATCAAAATCGGTTGACTAAGGTATTAAAGTATTGTGTCAAATTTGATCGAAATCGGTTGACTATATCATATAGGTCCCATAGGAATGATCGGTTCTCTGTGTTTGGTTTTTGTGAAGGAACCGGATTTTATTGCAAGCTAGTGGTGCAGGTCCCAAAGTCGTCCGCGCCCGACTTTACGTACGCCATTTTAGCCAGATATGGCTATCGTCAGAAACGCGAATTCAAAAAGCTCAAAGAGAATTTGTGAAAAAATATGTTTTCAAAAATATATTCTCAATTATTTATTGCCTATTGCCTAAAATATGACTTTACATATTTGCTTTAAAAACTTTCTCTATCCTATAATCGTTACTTATTTATTATATATTCATGTCAACATTTGTCTGCCAAATGCCATAAAGTCAATTCTAAATAAATATAAACAGCCAGTAGGCTAATGGGACACCAACTGTTTCGAGAATGGGAAATGGGAATGAGAAACGTAGCTTGGGCGATGTGAATAATACTGATACATATACCCAAACATAATAATGGCACATTGTGTGTATGTATGTGTACCATAGGATATGTAGATTTTCGCCACGCACATTTCCAGCTATGCAAATATTTAATAATATATTTCCCTGGGGCAAATGTCGAATGTCTGTCCGAATGGCACGAAGCCCAAGTCGGTTTGAGGTATTAAATATGCAATGATATGTAAAATATCAGTAGAATTTAATCGAGGGCCGTATTATTTCGTTTATTTAATAGTAATAATTTCTTGACACCGGTTAAAAGTAGACAACCCGTAAATATTAACGATAACTCTGCTGAATAAACTGTGGCTGTTGCTTAGAAAAGGAAAGCATTAAGACATACTATCATTAATTTCGATCGTAACCATTTTTTTTTGGATATATTTTATTTTACACAGTACAACATTTCCGAGGTCATCGGCTGGAAACAACTTCTCACTTCGCTTTTTTTTGGAGTACAGCCTGAAACTAGCGAATCCCCCAATGGATTTTGCTAAAAGTCATCAATAAGGTATTTTTTTAATATCGGCCAAATTTCCATTCCAACGTGATTTTTTGAAGATTAGACCATTTAATCAAGTCCACATATCGTAAACCGTTCAAAAATTTTTTTTTAATGTCTTGTGCAAAGTTGTCGATGCGAATAAGTATAAATAAATTGTAGAACAGACCAGACACTCATTTTTAGTAAAGTTATTTCTAACAACAATCAAAACAACTGTCTAGTACATGCCAATTGTACCCGGTAAATCATTGGGAAAGTTCAAGGCTGGGTGAAAAAAATGTTCTGCAAAATAGTTCACTTTCGTAATACCAAAAGGTATTAAGGAATGTTCGGATGCAGTTGGCATGTGCAAGAGAAATTTGATTGTTACTGGCAATTATTCCGCTAAATATAGGAATGCTACATTTCCAATAGTTTAGCTGCGTATAGTAAGAAGCATAAAAAGATGGTAATTTTTTAAAAATATAAGTAATTTTGTGACACTTGATACAGTTTCTTTTTGGTGTCTGTTCTACAATTTATTTATCTTTGACAACATGCAAAACTTTTCTGAAGATATGAAAACGAAATTCCGAACGGTCTACGATATGTAGACTCCCAAAAAATCAGGTTTGAGCGGAAAAATTGAGGATATAAAAAAACTACCTTATTGATGACTTTGGAGCAAAATCCTTATGGGGTTTTTCTAGTTTCAATATGTACTCGAAAAATTGCGAAAAGAGAAGTTGTTTCCATTTTGTGTGTTGCACTGTGTTATTAGCAATCAACCGAAGCAAAAACGTTATTATCTGATATTGATTACCATCAAATTATTGCTACATATAAGATATAATTTAGTGTTGTGGTAAGGCAAAGAATAAGTAATTTTCTAATTTCACTTAGATGTAATATCAATCACTCCTGTATATTTTGTATTATTTTTTTTTACTATTTTGAGGCTTTATTAAAGTTTAAGAAGAACACTAGATTGAATTATGAGGCTTTGCGCCTTAAATAGTACGAACATACAACAGCGATTGCAATGTACTCTTCAGCCAGGAAAAATATCTATCATATAACCAATTTATAACGATTCGAAATCGACATGTCCCTTAATCATCGGCAATTATTCTACTTTAAAAAAAAAGAGTGTCCACTTCCTACATTCACACCCAAAATGGGACCGATTTCCGTACCGATTTTTCACCACTTTGACTCAAGTAACCCCACAAGAAGAAGTACGCTGAAGTCAAATCAGGTGCTAGTAGTTCATTATTTACTTCTTTACAGCACGTTGCGTTAACCTAACTAAGGACTGATTTTGAAAATATAAGTTGAACGATTTCAGCTCATTTCTTTACAGAAATTACTACTTCCAAATCGCCTGTAAATATGTCAAATCGGCCAGCTGTTGTCTTTTTATTCAAAATCTAAGATCAGTTACCACAAGATCGCACACCCTATATGAATGCTTCTGCTTCGGTATAATAGTGCCTTCACTTTTGCCATCATCACTATGACACTTCTTAACAGAAGTTCACGAAAATCAATGATTGCCAGTAGGCGACTGGAAACAAAATTGGTCTTTTTAGAATGCTCTTCGCCTAGGTAATCTGACCGGCCTCCACAACCTTGCGAGCGTTTCAGAAATTCAGTCTAATTATTTTTTATAATATCCTGTAAAACGAGGATATGTCCAAAAAGCCTTGGTTTGTTGAGATTTTTTTTATTGCAGCAATTCAAAAATGAATTTATTTTTATATTTATAAGGTATTCATCACAAGTTTAATATCGCCGTCATCAACTGCCATAAGACCAAATCAGACAGTTATAGATATTATGTTGAGAATCATAATTAAATATAATGTCATTGACTTATCAAACATTCCTCGTATTAGTAACATTTGATTACTGCAGGATTTAAACCGACATTTCGGGCAACTTATAAAAAATCAGATTATGTACATTTTAGAGTGCAAAAGTTAAAAGCTCCAGGGACTGAATTAACTAATTAACAGCAATAAAAATCACACCTCAATGACAACCACAAAAACAACAACCCCTAAAGTCAAAAAGTTTAGTCAAATAGAATTTAATGTTTTCAATTAGCTGCCAGAAATCGATTTACCAACTAGTATATATGTGTATATAAGTGTATATAGGTACATAAGTATAGTAAGTGGCACTGCACGAGAAAGTTGAGGTAATGTAACAATTTTGGATAAACAAATTTTGATTTTGGGTTGTTTGTATGGCTCGGACTGGGCGGGTGTTGGCGGCACATGAATTAAGCGTTGATGGTATTGGTGGTGTCTGTGAATAATTTTGGCATTATTGCCTGCTCTTAATTCAAATAAAATTCATTTCATAAGGTAAACTTTGAGACGTGTTGAATTCGTTCCAAACATAAGCTCAGATGCCAACCAGATCAGAGGCATTCCAAGCTCATTGTTTTTGGTGATTTAATGGCACTGCTATTGCTTGTAGATGTGTTTGTTACTTAGTGTGTGAATGTAGGTGTATGTTGGTTGTGCTTTTCGCTAATGAATTCATCCCTGGGGCAACATTTTATAGCATTATTTGAGGCGTCGGAAAGCGCGCGTCAGGCACGTCGTGCTTGTTTCCATTAAATTCATATTGGATATTGAGGACAAGGACCAGAGGGGTCAGTGTCTGTTCGGCAGATCATGCCTCACCATTTGTTGGCATACTCAGCCTCTATTTATGTACCTGTCACGTGGGTGTGAATATTAATGCCTCATATTTTATATCGATTTCCGCTCCGCGTGCAATTAAGGTTTTGACTTTCTTTGGCCAGCAAAAGGTATTATCCAAAAACGCTGGCTCCTGCAATTAGGTATTTGTTAAACAGCATGGCCATCTTCTTGGCCTAAAGCTGGGTGAAAAGTCTATTAAACCCATATCCTAGAATAACAGCAAAAACTCTAGACTTGGTAAATATTTGTTCAACGTTAAAGCCGCATGTTTTAAGCATTCAGCACGCATTCTGCCTTTTCTAGGACTCACATTGTCTGCTGGGAATTCCTTTCCACGTCTCGCAGTCTCTTTATCTCCACGTCTGTCTGTCTGTGCGATTTGAAAGATACGAGGGGTATTCAAAAGGAAGTTTCCCTAATTTTAAAAAAAAGTACAAAAAAATTTTTAGGTTACAAAATGAATATTTATTAATTATTTGACTCACAAACTATTTTTCTACATACTCACCTTCGACTTGAATACATTTTTCGTATCTGTTAAAGAGTTTATAAAAACCTTCTTTTAAAAAAAACGTGTCCATTTGTCCAAAAATTAAAAAAATTATTACTTTGGGGTTAGAAAAATAGATGTTTCCTAGACCTACCCAATAGGCACATAAAATTTCATGGGAACCGGTCCAGCCGTTTCGGAGGAGTATGGTAAAATTTAAAAAAAAATGTTAGGGATGACAACTCTGGGTATAAAAAATAGAAGTTGGCCGATTCTCAGGCCTACCAAATAGGCACACAAAATTTCATGAGAATCGGTCCAGCCGTTTCGGAGTAGTATGGAAACTAACATTGTGACACGAGAATTTTATATATATAGCTAGATTATTCAGCATAAAAGTATACTATAGTAAATTGGTTGAATTTGGAGAAACTATCTCGTGCTGCCCCTGCGATCTAAAGGCCTATACCTAACAGATCCTACTATTTGTTGCAAAAAAGGATGTTCTTCACTTCTTCCTTTTACTTTAACAAACCATAATATATATTTTGCCAAAACCTTTAATTAAAAGTGCTTTATAATGAAAACTTGCTGTTTCAAATTTTTTATATTTTATTATTTAGCTAAGCAAGTTGACAAGATAACCAAATACATAATTTATCAAAAGCTTTTAGATGTCAGATATGAGATAAGCCATTAGTTTGTGAAAAAATGCGTTTGTTTTATTTTCCTGCAACTAGGATAAAAAAAAGTGAAAACTATATTAAATATTAAGCTAAAATTTCTTTACTTGTTTAGGTTTTGTTGTATCTGGCAGATGAAAGCACATAAAGTTGTCAGTCAAGTTTTCATTCTTGAGTTTAATGAAACTTGTTTACTTTTACTGAAATTCGAATGCTTGTGGCAGATCTTCCAAGCATGCAACATTTTGTTGTTCCTTTAACAGTCACAAATACAAAATGTAATTTAAATTAACTGCATTGTAATTAAAGTACAGAGAATTTAAAAAAATTTTATATTACAGATTTAATTGAAAATTGTCTTGGGAAATGGATTGAAATTGTTAGAGTAACAAAAGTCAATAAAAATCAAAAAACATGGTCTGTCAATTAATTCATGTTAATCAAGTTGGAAAACACAAACACACAAGTACATATACAGTAAACAACCCGAAAAAAGTTTTGTTTTACATACAAAAAAATGTCATTCCAATTAAAAGATGCATTGTATTTAAATTTAATTTTTCGGATTTAAAGTTTAATGGTCGCAATTTAAATTAACTTGTACAATTTAATACCCGTTTTATGGCTAATTATAATTAATGAATGAATGAGGTAGTATTCAATTTTTACAATATTGTTCTTGATTTCAATTAAGCTCTAAATTCTTTTAAATGGTCCATCAGTAAAAAGGCTACCATAAGTTCTTAGAATCTATTCTATTTATATTCCCATAAATGTCCGTGACGCACACGCCTACACTAATTAACTTAAAACGTGCGTTTAATGTTGGCTAAATCAACTAACTGACAGAAATTGGGACAACGTTAGTTGAACAAGTTAACAGCCCTCATTATCATTCCGTACACAGAGCCAAGCTCAGCAAATTGAACAATGTGCCTGCCACACTTCGGGATTGGGTTATGCCACACATGTCTCACGGATACACCAACACTACACTTACTTGCACAATTCTACACTGAGAGAATCAGTTTGGTAAGTTGCGGTGGTAAAAGCAAAAAACTCTTTATCTGCAGGTATAACGTACAATATTTGGCATGAAGTGACTAATATGCCTCCATGTTTACAGAATATAAGACATAGGATGGGAAAACTTGACAATAGTAGTCTTTATTTGACCAGCCAAGATAAAAATATGGAATTGGCAAAGATCAACTTTTAAACATGCTAGAATTTTTTGTTGAACCAACACTTAACAGTTTTTTTTGTCTGTGTAGACACGTCAAAAAGACACTTGAGTAGCATGACACAGATTTTTGGCCCAGATTGTCAAAATAAGCAAAGAAACGCCCAAATGATTGGCCTTGACAGACGCAACACAACTCAAAAGGCAATGACAGGGGGAAACAAAGCAGGAACATATTGAGAAAAATTATTTTCTGACTAAAGTGAGAGAATGAAGGCAAAGAAGGCAGCCAAAAGAACTTTTGGTAATTGAAAACAGAACAAATTATAAATATATTGTAACGAACAATGGGCAAAATCTTAAATAGCCTGAAGATTTTCGGGCAAAGTTGGCAAGCTGAAACCTTGGTACAATCTTTACTAAACTTAATCATAATTATAATCTTGCACTGCGGGGGCCCATCATACGCAGACACACGTAATAACACATATACAGACAGAGGCAACTAAATGACACAGTTTTGGAGCTTAGGTCCTGGCATTTAATGAGGCTTTCGAAACAATTATGTATGCTCATCTGTGTGTGAGTGTGTAAGACACTCAGTATTGCATGTGTGTCTGTGAGTATCTGTGTGTAAGTTTAACCATTACCCTGAGAGTCTTTGAAATTATTATTCTTAATATTTGAGGCTTTAATGGTCAGAATCTAAAACAAGGACACAAAACACAAAAGAGCCTAGTAGTTTTTTGATCCAGTTATTTCATATTGTGTAAGCTGAAAATTGCTTTAATAAATTTATTCAATGCTTTGGGTACAGGACTAACGATGAGATATTATGTGCCTGTATGTATAAGAAAAGGTTAACTCATGTCTTTTATACGAGTCAGTTTATACAGTGCATAAATTTGAATACTAAACTTAAAAGCAAATAAGTATACGGCAGCAGCAACAACATCATTGACAAGGACTCCTGTCAGCCCAAAGCTTTAGATTTACATTTGCCAATTGGTGAATTATACCGAAAATGAAATTTCATTAAAGTTTCCAATGTTTGGATAACTTAAACAAAGGGTCTTTCGTGTAAGTGTACAGTCAGACCCGAGCTTGTGAAAGTTTCATGGAACGCATTTTTATGAGGTTCACTAAGCTTACTTGTAAGTAAGATTATGCTAAAAAGATAAAATAAAGTATCCGATAGCCCTCGTGAAGCTATATAGGTATTGTAAAACTGATTTTTTTTTCAAAGTTCTAAGCGAATTTGATTTTAAAATTATGTGTACGCAACGTATATAGACTTTGGTTGTAGACGTTCTATTGTAATGCGATATCGTCATTAAAACTATATAGTTTGCCAATCTTACCAACCATGGAGTAAGTACTAGGACCAACATTTTTTCCTACTTGAATTATTTCAAAACTAAGTTGTATTCCCAATTAAATAAGCTATAAACCAGATGTGAATAAAAAAAATCGGCCTAACCGGTCGGAACGATTTACATACTTGGTTCAGAATAATCCAAATTTAAAGACTTAACAAGCTACCACTGTACAATCTTACTTACTTACTTTCCAAAGCAAAGTAAATAGCCACTCGTATATGAACTTATACGAATTTACTGGTAGGTCTGCCCAAGGACTAAGAACTATAAATGCTGTTGACAAGGATGTGCCACTGTCAGCTGGGGCTTCTGTCAACAGCTGCTGCTAGGCACTATCTGCATCTCTCTACCATTCTGTCTGTCCCTTTTACTTACTAATACATTCTTAGTTAAGGATTGTGCGTTAGTGACTGTGGACATTGCTGTCATAAATGTGTGATGGTGTGTGTGTACGCATTTGTTTCGATTGTCCTAAATGTCAATATTTGTTATTTCTATTTGAAGAACTTAAAAGACACTTCTTGGGTTTCTTTTAAAATAAAAGTGATTTTTATTTTATACCCTTATATACTACAGCTAGACTTTCGAAACCTTTGGTTGGACGTCTTTTATTAAAAAGACTATTGGAGCGAATCTACCATTATCCCCATCCATAAGTAAAATAGAGATCTTGAATTTATCAAAAAAACCTTTTATACTTCTTTTGTCTATCCAATTTTGTAATTCTAGTCCTGGGACTGGTGCCATCAATCCTGTCTTTTTTTGAGGTGATACAGTCCTAATAAGTAATTTATATATCCTACTTCCGCTTCATTTTGATAAAGTACAATAGTTTTCGTTAAGCTACCGCAGAACATGCCACGTCGTGCTCTTTTTGTATTAATTATTTCTCGGTATTTTTGCTTTTAATAATCTAAATTTTTTTGGACTACTAGAGTATCTAGTAATTTTTTTTGTAATTATACATCCAATTCAAATAAATATTTTTTTTTTAATTTCAAGTAAATAGTTTTGCTTTTATCTGCGAAAACAATAAACAAATCCTTGTGCACAAACGTATGCTATCCTTTTTAAATACACCAAATATGGAATGCAAGTGTTGCCGTTTTGTGAATTTTTGCAGTAATTATGTTACTTTCTGCATTTAATAGGAATTTAAGTAAGAATTAAGAGTTCCCTTTAGAGTTTTGAAACGTATCTCTGCGACATTTTCTGAACAGGGAACAATAAAGGCTAGCAGAATGCCATTTCAAAATGCACATTGTCATTGTTCAACAAAAGTGTTCCTAAACGCCTGCAGTGCGGACTTATTTTATGAATGAGTGTATGTGTGACTGTGTATATGTATGTGAAAAAGACTGAGTACGAATGTGGTCTAAATGAAATTGCGTTTATTGCTTGTGGTAATTTCTCGTCCTTTTACCAACTGCGATTGTTGCAAAAATTTACTTTTACTGACAATATTAAATTTTTCATTATATGTTTTGATACAAAAACTTTAACTATCAACTAAGTATTTCGCATTTTATATTAATTTTTGTATTCAAATCATTCACATCACATTCAAATGAGTGAATAAAAATAAATAAATAATTCTCTGTGTGACCCCTCAGAGAGGGGCATAGGGGATCTCTATTAATAACTGTTCGAACAGAACAGGACCTACAGTTTATAGCCGAATCCGAACGGCGGTGTCTTTAATTAAAACTTTCATGGCAAATAGCGTCTTTGAGCTAGTGATGCCAGTGCTAAGTAAATGCACCAGTGCTACTGTGGGGAATCGAACCACCCACCTTCGGTTTTAGAGGCGAGTACGCTTCCACTTACGCCACCGATGGCAAATGAGTGAATAGTTGAGTAAATAAAGTAATATATTTTGTAGTCAGGATCTCACAACTGTAACTGGTTCCACCTTCTTTATGACTACATGCAACTTTTATTTGTTACTAATGAGTTTTATGCTTAATGACCATCTTTGACTTGAACCTTAATAAAAAACTCTTTAAGACCCAAATACATATGCCAAAAAACTTAGTCCCAAAAACTTTTTAAGTTATCATTTTCGTTGACCTTTTAAGTTAAGGCATTCTTTATGGTCTATAAATGACGCTTGGCCCGGCAAAGTGCCAAAGTTTTTAATATTCTTTTAAGAGTTTTTGGAAACTTAATTTTAGTGTAAGGAATTACATTGAGAATAAAAATATCACATTGCGATTATATATTAAAAAGGATTATAATAAATTATTAAAATATTAAATTCTTTGTATATTAAATATTGAATAAACACTTTACAAACTGAAAACTTTTATTTAAAAATAAATCCGTTGATTAGTTCTAATTTGCAGCCCTGACCAGTATCGCGAGACCAATAAAAAAAAAACATGATCTGATCTTCGAATTCAAAGGAAATGCTGTACGAGTTACACATATAGCAAAACGATTAAATATTTAAAGACGAAACACTGCACGTACTGAGATCTCTTTGGACCACGGTTTTTGATGCATAAACTTCCAAAAATGTAAACATAGTTTTATCTCCAAATTCCGAAATTGTGTTTGATTTTAATATGACTTTAATTAGATGATAAAATATCTATTTCAAATCTTGTGCCAACCCTGTTTAAGTGGGGAACGGGCTCAAGTCAGCTGATTGATGTCGCTTTGTCCTATAAGTGGTCGCGACGCGTAGCCTGTGCAGATGAAGTCATAGTCATATTTTACAATATGCGCCTGGCGGATAGGCAACAGTTTTTTTCACCCAATTTGTTGTTATGTATTGATAAGGTATATTATGTATGTTGCACAGCCTATCACAAATGATTTAATGCCAATATAATCACCAAATTGCTATAGAAAACTAAGGAACTATTTTCTTGCTGAAATGCAACGCTGTTTGCCGTTTGGAACAGCAATAATCGCAAATAATGCGCGAAATCAACATAAAATACATATAAGAACTACATTTTTACATGTTTTCGACACAAATTAAATTGTTTTTTGGGTATGTTACCCTTTAGTCCTGCGCAACTTTCCCTATTTCCTAAATACAAAATTCTTAATCTGCTTATATTTTTTGTGTGCCAAGGAGGATTTGGTGGTGAATGAAAGCAAAGTTAGGCATTTTTTTTTTTCTTATTCTTGAAGTACAAAAAAGCGGCGATTAGGAGTTAAGATGCTCACTAGCTGCTCCTTTTTACTATCACGGAAGAGGAGAAGGCGAAGCAGAGTCATCTGGATTTGTCTACATTTGATATCAGGCCATAAGCAGATAATAAAGTAGAAGATTCTTTTCAAGACAGTGTACACAGTGTATATTTTTATTTCAATGCACCATACAATAATTAGAGGTGGAGAACTATCGATATAGTAGATATCGGCGCCATCGATAGTCGACGATAGTAATTTCACAGCCATCGATAGTTGACGACAGTACTATCAATAGTCGACGATAGTCACGTCCATAAAAACAAAATATACATTTATTTATTTATTTAATACAGTTAAGTAAATTTAAAAAACTAACTTAACTAAATTCTAGGCACTGGCAGCAAATGGAATTCGGCACACTTTTTAAAATATATAATTTTCTTTTTCATAAGTTACTGTATGGGCAGTCACTGCTCTTTTTTACTTTATCTTCAACAGATTTAAGATAATCAATAATCGCATGATTTTTTTAAAAATAAAAGTTTTCAGCTTGTGAAATGTTAATTAAATATTAAATAAATAAAGAATTTAATATTTCAATAATTAATTAAACACTTTTTGGAAATAATATATATAAAATGTATATAAAGATTGTATAATTTTTAAACAAGAAAATTCATATATGATATTAATGTTTTTTGATCCAAAAGTTTTGGTTCGAGAATAAAAGAATGTTCACATTTTCTTCGTTGTGGCTGGTTCGCCTCTCCGAAGCAAAATAGCCCTCCTCGCTGAATACTCTTTCGGACTCTACGGATATTGCAGGGATATCTCCGTTCCCGGGCTTAAATTAACTTATTTTCAAAAATTGCTTGTTTGCTTATGTTTGTTCAGTATTTGAATTATACTGAAAAACGTTCTTTTTGTATCTTGGATCCAATATACTAGCCATTCTAGTTACCTACCGTAGCTCATAAATTGATATACTTTTTTGATAGACTGTAATAAAGTATTTTGCATATTTTTTCCATGCAAAGTTTAAAGTTGTGGTAAAAGATTTTTCACTTTGCGGTAGAGCCCATATGCCTTGGGTATTATCAGCGAAAGAGTCACATATTTTTCACCAGAAATCTTTTCAGTAGCTTGTTGGAAAAATTACAATATTTTTTCTATATCTTTTAAGATGCTGATATTTTAGCTGTAAAAGGTAGCGGTGCTTTGGAAGTATATAATAGAACTGTAACGATAACATCATTTGTTGCTAATATTCGATAGATCATTAGGCAGAAACAGTTCCAATGTGTTGGCAATTCTTGTAGCAAAGTATTATAGATGTCTTCTAGAGCCATTTAAAAATTTTCACCCGCAATGGTGCTTTGCTTGAAAAAACTGACTAGATCTTACAATTGGTAACAAAGCTTTTACTTAATCGTCATTGTCGAATTTTAAATCATTTTGAGCCAATTCAACGTGTAAGCTAAGCATGGAAGATTTCTAATTTTTAATATTTCGCACGCTTTTTGCATTAAGCTGGCATTATCAAAAAACATCAAAATAGCGATGGCACGCCGTTCACTATCGAAAATGTCTAGCTGCCGTCGATGGTAGCTCGATAGTGCCGATAATGCTATCGATAGTTCTCCACCTCTAATACTAATTATTCGGTTAAATTTTGTTGTGACAAAGCGCTTTCATAGCTTGTAGTACATGCAGTTTCATTCTACGATGTTATTTTAAACTACTGCCCAGCTTACATAATTGTCCATGAAAACAACGTTGTAGTCCTTTTAATGATTCGATTGATTTTGGTATGCTTTGTTGTTTTACAATATACCCAAGCGCTTTTCGGTGCGGCACTGCAATTGACATTTATTGTCATTGAAAACTGGGTACAAACCATTGGTTATGACCCTCTTTCATTACTCCGCCAGTTGCCATAGTGGTCGATGTTTAATGACAACAATTCACATGCAAGGATCTGCAGTTAAAACAATGGATGAATTAGGAATTTGCACTACGCAGCTGCATTCATTTGTGGACAACCCATGTCAAATGTGCTGTGAATTGAATTGTCATAAATTGAATTGAATCCGTTGACAAAGACATTCCATAAATTTATTAAGAAAGTGGAATATGTTGCCCGTACCAGGTAACACATAAGTCATGCCTTAAGGATTTGGTTTAATAGGTACCTAGGCTTATAATTAGAAATGTAGCTTCATACGCTCAGCAACTACTTGTTCAATGGGTAAATAAATGTATCCTGTCAGCTGGTAACCCAACTATTTTGTTGCAATTGCGCCATTTTTAAAGTACCTACCCCAGCTTTTAACACGATTTATTCTTTTGTTTTATGTCCTTGTGAGTCAGTATGAGTTTTGTGTGTGGAATCCTGTTGATTTAATTTATGGTTGCGATGCGTTGGCCACAGACCTCCATTTCAGATAAATGTGTCTGTGCTTCGACAAAATGGATGACCGGTTGCTAGACAGTTCCGTTGTTGCTTCTCCCCTATGTTCTATAGATACTACACACATAGTATGAGGCAGTGAAAACTTTGAGGTAAAATTTTCACATGCTGACCCCAAGGTAAACTGCAGTTACTTTCTATGCATGTTTTTGCGTGTATGCACGTTTATGTGCATGTCTGTGCATGTTCGCCAGGCACGATGACGTAGACGATATGAATAATTTATTATGGTGCCACCTGAGTTGTGTGTACAACATGCGAAAATTAGACATTCAGACTAATTTATTGAGCCAACAAATTTTAATATTTTGATCTCAGCTTGAAAAATAATTCAGAAAAGTTTTTAAAGTTTTTGTATAACTTGTGCTATTGCATTTAATTGTTGCTCTCCTTGGTAATTAATATCAAAGTCATTGTCTCTGTACTTTCTAATTGCCGCTGATGTCATCTGTTTTGAAATATTCATTTAAATGCCGGCATTAATTTAATGTTGTTATTAATATAGATCAATAAATGTTTATGCAGCAATTTAACTCAAGCTGAAACAATACTCAACTCAACTTGACACTGAAATCACAGCACTCAGAGAGATAGTAGTTTTATGTTTGTATGAGTGAGTATCTGTGAGTTGACGTTTTTCCAACGCTGTGAAAATAATTTTAATACCATTTAATTTACGCAAATACCATTAAAAGCATTTCACTTTGCCAAATCAGATTATTTTCTGCGTTGTTACGCTTTTTGGCTTTTAAGCGAAAATTATAATTACACTGCTCTACAAACTCGATAATGTTGAAAGACACTAAAAGTCGCTGTAAACTTAATAAGAAGAATGAAATATGGCTGGTACTTAAAAAAAACTTGAAGGTTAAGGCAATTTTTAAGTTCAGTTACAACTATGGAAGTTTTAACTCCAAAAGTTTTCTGAAATAATACTCGTTTGGTCACAAATGCATGTATTTTTACATAATATCTTTCCGTCTAGCTGAATTTTATTGTCTGAAATCTGTATTGATTAAAGTACAGTATAGTGAATCGTTTTTAAAAAGCTTCGAGTAATAAAAGTATTTGAATAATAAAATATAAGTGAGCATAATTTTCATCCAAAATAATAAAAAAGCATTACCATTCATATTTTTATACAGCTGAAATAAAATATCATATAAAAATGGCGTACGTAAAGTCGGGCGCGGACGACTTTGGGATACCCTGTACCACTAGCTTGCAATAAAATCCGGTTCCTTCACAAAAAACCAAAAACAGAAGAATTTTTAAGCAACAATTTTTTTTTTACATATGGTTTCTATGGGAGCTATATGATCTAGTCAACCGATTTGGATTAAATTTAATATAGTGCTTAAGAACTATAAAATACTCACGAATGTCAAATTTCTATATCTTAACAAACAAACGAAACACAACAAATTTTGTTAAAAAATCGATTTTTTGGAAGATCGGACCTATGGGAGCTATATGATATAGTCAACCGATTTTGTTCAAATTCGGCACATTGCTTAAGTGGTCTAAAAAATTTTTAAACGCCAAATCTGGTTACGATATCTTTGTTAAAAAACGATATATAGCGAATTTTTCATTAAAAAAGTTATTTTGGCCGATCGGTCCTATTGGAGCTATATGATATAGTCAACCGATTTTGATCAAATTTGATACAGTGATTGGGAACTATAAAAAACTTTTAAATACCTAATTTGGTTACGATATCTTTATAAACAAACGAATTATTCATCAAAAACTTTTTTGACGTGACAACGTCTTAAATTAGGTTTGTATGGGAGGCACCATTGAAAAAGTCTAACGATAACCGTAACGATAAGTCTAGCGATAAATAATCGTAACGATAAGTGGCATTTTTATTTTTGGTTTGCGCTCTGCTCTTATCTATAAACGAACCAGCGACTTTTTGTGAATCGCAGCAAAAAGCAACGCACAGCGTCAGCCGCACCGCTTAGCGCTCAGCACCAAACCGGCACTGCTCACAGCGGTGGCTATTTTTAGGTTTGAGTGAGCGCAACTGATTAACCCCAGCGGCGCATAGCCTCTGCGGTCTGCCGAAATACTGCATTACCTCCGCAGAAAACGTAATTGATTACAAGCGCTGCGTTTCGTTTGAGGGATTGTAAGCGGAGGCAAATAGAAAAGCAGTGATCTGCCAAAAATCTGCATTACAACTGCGGAAAAAGTAATGCACAAATAGAAACTCGCACTGCGCTACCTTAGCAACACAAAATTTTGTTATTTTGTTTGCATGCTAACAAGCATAGTTCGGCCTTTCTTCTGTCAAACCATTCGTTTATACCTTTTTATTTATTATCTACTGCCGAGAAAATTTTATTTTATTAAGAGATACGAAAACGTAAAGTCTGACAACTCGTTTCATAATTTCATGAAATAACATAATCTTGATTGCGTATCAAACGTTTCTAAGTCAACTACGTTAAAAGAAACAACCATCGACTTGACTTTCGCAAGACACATTACAGCAGAAACACTTCCTTTCATTTCCTATTTCTCCTATCATCGTCCTATCCTCAACAAAATCACTCAAATAGGAATTATTATTGTGCAATTTAATAATATTCATATCAATAAATATTCTACCGAGAAAAAGACGTTGTCACGTAAAATCTTCGCCCGTAAAACCGACTTTACAGGCAACAGTTTTTTTGTCCAGGTCGTATCAAACACCCACATGGGAGCTGTATAATTTATCCCCGATATCAAAAAAATAAAATAAACTTGTCTCCTATGGAATAATATGGGATCTAATGTGAAAGTTTGGTAACTCTAGCTCTTACCATCTCTGAGATGTAGGCGTTCACACGGACAGACGGACATGGGTATATCGACTTCTCTATTCACCCTGATCATATTTTAGGTAACTTTGGGGTGACTCCGACGACTCCTTCAATATGTTACATACATTTTCGGCTGCACAAACTTAATATACCCTTAGTACCATACGGTACAGGGTATAAAAATGGAAGTCGCTATAATTTCTGTAAATTTCTACTGATTCTGCAAAATATTGTATTCTTTTTTTTTTAAATAAGTTTTGTTTTTAAACTTTGAATTCTTTTAAGTACTTAAATACATTTACTTTCCAAAAAAAAAAAATTATTTAAATTATATAAATTTTTCTTAAAAATGCCTTTTTCCGTTTTAAAGGAGAATATCTTTTGTCATGTTTCATATGAAATACATAAAAAAATATTTTGACATCATGAAGAAATTGACGACATAAAAAGTCTTTCCCAGATGGTGCTAATTTTTCTAAAATAAAAAAGTTTTTGAATATTCCTCCGTTTGCGAACCAGATTTTAAAATTACATGAATCCCGACAAGCCATACCAATCGCAATCGTCATAAAAAAGATTTTACGTGACAACTCCTTTCATAATTTCATGAAATATGCGTATAATCTTGATTACGTATCAAACGTTTCTAAGTCAACTACGTTAAAAGAAACAACAATCGACTTGACTTTCGCAAGACACATTACAGCAGAAACACTTTCTTCCATTTCCCATTCCTCCTATCATCATTAACTAATTCCTATTTGAGTTATTTTGTTGAGGATTGGACGATGATAGGAGAAATAGGAAATGAAAGGAAGTGTTTCTGCTGTAATGTGTCTTACGAAAGTCAAGTCGATGGTTGTTTCTTTTAACGTTGTTGACTTAGAAACGTTTGATACGCAATCAAGATTAAACGTATATTTCATGAAATTAAGAAACGACTTGTCAGACTTTACGTTTTTGTTAAAATCACCACACAGAAGAATCGGTATGCCAGAATCATCTTGCACGAACGGTGGCACGTACTGGCTGTTGTGAACGTACGGACCGAGTCCTTGCCATAGTAACATTCCAATGTCCTGCATACTAGCTCCCGGATGAATATATACAGCACCGAGTATAAACTTGAAGCTAGTATTACCGGTGAAGCAAGTAACTTCAGTCATGCACATGTCACCCTTGGTTTTAATGACACGAGTTGTGTCTGTAATCGCAACTTGGACCACTTCCGCCGTAGATGTCGATGATAATTTACGATAGATCGCCGCTCCACCAGCCGCGTTGGTATTTGAGTTGCTTCGATTATTTTCCCTGGATACGCACTCATAATCCTTGATTGGAATTGGTTCACAAGTGTCGCGCATCCACGTTTCAGTCAATACTAAATAGTCGGATCGTGGTATCACTGTATCTGTTTCAATGTCCGCAGCATGGGCACTTATACTTTGGCAGTTGATGTTCGTTATAATAAGTTGTCCAGCGTCGGTTGCGTCGTTACAGAATTTTACGGCTTGTTTGGTAGTTGTGTCTAGAGTGTGTCCACGAAGTCGCATGTATTCATTGCGAATATCTCGAGTAGTCTGTGAGTCGTTTCCATCTCGGCCATGTTTGAAAACCAATGGAGAGTCCTTTTCTGTTATGATGTACAATCCATCGATACTTGTGACGCGGCTCATGGCTACATATACCAATTGCTGTGGTTGCTTTGAGGAGTACTTGTAAACAATTGTAGTAAACGTCGCACCCTGGGCCTTGTGGATCGTAATTGCACAAGCAGGCACGCAAGAAAATTGTTTTCGCTTGCACTTCACTGTTTTTGTCAACGAAATGTTTACCACTTTCTTGTGCACTGGCACCCAATCGACGGATAAGATGTTTAGTTTGCTGTGCACATGTGGTCGACATTTGATTTTTGCTGTGGTACCCGTATTTTTGTCTTCAAAGTGGAACCATAGAGTGGCGATTTCATCTTCAGCTGGCGGCAAACTTGTGCTGGTCGATGGTCTTCCTGGGGCAGAACGGTCATCTGCATTGGCTGGCTGACGTTCGATGTATCGCAAAAGTCCGAACTATGCTTGTTAGTAGAGATGCCAAAACTATCGATAGACTATCGATAGTATCGATAGTATGGGATAGTATAATCGTTACGATTATTTATCGTTAGATTTTTTCAATGGTGCCTCCCATACAAACCTAATTTAAGACGTTGTCACGTCAAAAAGATTAATTTTTAGATATTTGCTCTAAAAATAATGAAGCGGATATACGACACCCACCCAAAGATAATGCACTGTTAATACAGCTCTGTAAGTTCTCTAAACTTTTAAATTTTGAAAAATAATTTAAAGATATCGTGTTTTGATCATTTTAGCTTTTTTAATTATATATAACCTTTAATATAAGAGAGAATCGATGAACTAGTTTTTAGAGATAAGTTGGCGACTTATTTTGATATTTTATATAGAATATTTCACAAATCTGTGTAGCCTTATAGTTATGTCGAATAATTCAATAAGATGCTTCATTAGGTAATTGATGAATTCTGCAAAATTTTGAGACTTGAGCTTCTTATCCTGTTGAACAGGGCTATGCATGCTTTTGTGGCAGCTCTACATCAAATTAACAAAAGTTCCATGGCTAAGCCAACGCCGGGTACCATCGCACTTAAACAATTTAAATTTAAACATACATTAAAAATACAAATAAAGAATTTAAAAGGCAGAAGGAACACTTCAAAATTAGCAATGCTTGACAATCTTCATATCAAAAACTTCTGGCGCCATCTTGCATCTTAAATTTTATATTTTTCTACCAAACACAAACCGAAAAACAACAGTTCTGCACCCCAATTCTAAGAAGAAGCATTTTCAAGAGATTTGCAAATTAGCCAAAGCCAAGATCTGTAAAGGTTTATGTTTCAATCCAAATAATTATTAATATATGAAGTATATAATTTCATTAGAACTGCGATTCGACTCGCTCCGTCTAAATATTTTTCCAAAACTGTCTTCTAATAAAAGCGTTAAACTATTGTCATGGTTTTGTTGTTCCAGGAGTTTCTGTAATCATGAAAATATTTTTGGCTGTTCAACAGTGTAATTCTGTCAGCTTAGTTAGCTCAACACTTAAAAGACAAATAAGATTTCGACTTTCAGCTGCTTAACTTTAAGCTATCAGCACAAATAAGATGAACTCAACTTAAAAACGTGAACTTCACAAAATTAAGCAGAAGTAGAGCAAAAACTATTTATTGCTCCTGAAAAAACTTACAAATACGAAAAAGTGTTTTGGCCAAATGCAGTGGACATTTGAATAATGAGTCCAAATATAAGGACTGCGACTAATCTGACCGCAGACGGTATACAAAAGGAAAAGCTTTATGGTCACACTGTCGGGCTGTCTCCAAAACTGACCGAACTTCAAAATGGCCAACATTACAAATGTGCGGTTGGCTTTAATAGGTCAAGCACGTCTGGGGTCTTGGAGCAAGCTTCATTGTTTATACTAGCAAGGTTAATTTAGTTTGAATACAATATACAGCAACAATTTACTATATTCTCAGCTACAGTATTTTAAGCAAGTTGTATGGCTGGTCAGGTCAACACCTTTGTTTGGTTTTGTTTGTTTAAGGCATTGAAAATGTAAAATCGAAAATCAGCCCCCAAGACGGCCCAACAAGTTTCAAATCCAAAATGTCTTGGATACCTTAGACAAGTTGCGCCTCGCAGCAGCTATCCTCTTTTTCCAATAGGGCAATAGTGATACTGCTTGCACTGCTTGGCAAGAGTAGCAGTAAGCGCGCAAAGCTTAACGCGCTGTTCATGCGTTGTATTAGTGCTTATGTTATTAGTATTATTTTGAATAGGATAGGCAACAGGGTTAAGATACGTAGAGGAATACTAGGTTTTGGCGACGATTGAAGTCTATATAATGCGGACTTGCAGCCTTGTCTGGGTCACTCTATGTCAGACTTGTCAATTAGTGAATGAAAGTTGAGCTAGAGCCAGAAAAGTAAAAGCTTTACTCACAAACTTAAGTAGTGAAACTACTGAAGGAATGAATGGAGGATATTGATGATTAGTGGCTTAATTTTCTTAGACTGTGTTGGAAAAGTTCACACACTCACATTGTTACTTAACTCATTGTTCAATGTTATGCAAGAACAGAAACTTGTGATTGTAAGCCGTGTCATAGTAATGCCAATCTGTTATTATTGTAATACACTTTGGATTTCATCAAACCAAATCCGTCTCTGTAAAGCTTGAAAATCAAAGACTACAAATGAAAAAGCTACCTATGTCATGTAAATCGCAGCAATTATCTGTCAGAACCATGTACCAGAAGTAGCTTCACGCATAAAGAAAATTCCTCACAAAATCACTAAAAAAGCAACGCCAACAAAATGTAACAAAAAACATCACAAATCCAAGAGCAGAAAAAAAATACAGGAGCGTTAAAAATAAAAAAATTATATTTACTTTTGCCATGACAATATCTGTTACTGGGTGTATCATTTCCTCTACTGTGAGCTCCACATTGAAGGAATACACGTTGCTCTGAATTTTACAAAACTGAAGAGACCCAGGGGGAAGTCAAAACAAACAAAGTGAGGATATGCCTGTACCTTCTATGTATTATTGGCTTCCGATTGGGGATTATGTTTTTAATTGAGAAACTTGAATAGATAACGACGTTGTCAGCACTGGGTAAGATGGTATGGCAACGCTCCAAAAGAACAGCCATGATGGCAAAGTCGGCCATTTGTGTTTGCCTGGAAAAAATGCTCACAAACGATTATATGTATAACAAGCGGGTTGTTGTCGCTAGGATAAAAGCAATTCAAAAATTGATACGCAGATAGTATAACTATAGTAACTTTGCATATACAGCATGTCCATGCTAGCTCCCTTTTCGATTAAGGTTTGCTTTGCATGAGTGCAGGCTTAGCACACTTAATGCATTCCTAAAGATGTCTAGCTTTATTAAAATACTCAAAGCTTTATGTCATAAATCATCTTTAACGATTTCCAAGGAAACATTTTACGCAGAAGATTAGAGCCAAGCTTTTAAAAAAGTTTCACGTAAAAGCGATACCAAGCATAAAACTAAAACAAAAGCCACATCGCTTATACTCTTTTGCAAGCGCCTAACTTAAACTTATGCAGGCCACTCTGGGGCATTCAGATGCCAAATTTGTAAGCGCTCCAGCAGCTGGTCTACAGCATAGGGCAAAAAGACAAACGAAAGCGGTCAAAAGACTTTCGACCAATGGGAATATGAAATGGCATAAAACAAAATCTGTCTATGAGTAACTCATGTTTTTATTGTTCCGCTTATTGTATATTTTATTTGAAAAGTTTGGCATTTTAATATGGCAGCTTTGACGTTAATGGATTCTAGTTTTGATCTAGGCTGCCTCTTAAGACTTTGTTGCATGCCTGCTCAATATTTTTTTGTTCATACTTCATTTAAAGCTTTAAGCAACTCAAAACAACCCAAAAAAATGTTAAAAGTAATCTAGCAGAACTCTTGATATTTGGATTATTTTTATTGCTATAGAACAATTAAAGCTACGTGTAAATCTTTTTAATTTATAGTCATTAGCATTCTATGACTTTACTGCGTTTATTAAATCTACTGGCCCTTAAAAAATCTCCGGGCCTAGAGAAATCCTCTAGTTCCAAACGATAAATGTTGCAGCTCCAGTTTGTCTAACATTCAAGCAAATAGCTAATCTTAATCGTAAAAAAAATTCAAAAAGTCAAACAATCAAAAACATTTTTTTTTGTTGGAACACTTCAAAATATATCCCATAATCAATTTGAACCTTCTATTTCTGCATAGGACTCCACAGGGCTCAAATACTTTTTTTCGCCCCTATTTTTTATTTAATTATTTACATGCCTTCTGAAAAATAATGATGAGCGCCATTTTATTAATATGAAAGTTGATACTTATTTCTTACATTTATTTAGGTATTACCTAAAGTAAAATTTTAAATATTTTTTATTCAAAAAAAAAATTTGAAACCCCTTAGGATAGCAAATAAAGCTTGAAATATAAAATCCAATCGAAAATGCCGCTTCAGCAAATCAATATTTATAGATCTATAGGATTAAATTTGGTTTATTTGCAGCTCTGATATCTAACGTACCACAAAACAAATAGTTTTTACTTGATGCTGCTTATAATTCACAACTTATTCAAGCTGAAGTTGCATCAAATAGCGACTTTGTGGCTACTTATATTTTATTATTTACTTATTTATTAATTTTATATTGTTTTTTTTCCATTGCTTAGCTTTGTTCAAAAGTTTGATTTTAAGAGTTGTAATTGTTTTGAGTGGAACTTGTTTGAACAGGTTCCCTATTTCAATGGCAAATATTAAAGATTTTTGTCCATAGTATGGACATCGTAAATCGTTGCGGATCTTTTTCCAATAAAACAAGTTTAAGAGTTTTTTTTTTTTTTTCGTCCTCGATCACCTGATAGTGGTGCATGGCGTCGAATTTAATCTTGGCTTGTTCAAAAATCGTTCAGTAGAACGTTCCGCCTTCTGCTCCCGAAAATAGCGTTTCTCATCCGTGTAGTTGCTACACAGGCAAAAATAATGCGCTCGCGGGGTAGTCATTAAATACCTCGAACTCCACTGCCCGCTTCTTTTGAGGTCATCACAAGCACTTTCCTTTAATTGCAGCTGTGCTAATAATTTTTTTGTTATACTATTTTCGGTCTTCTCACACTTTAGTCTGAGTTCCATCCATAATATAAAAAAATCACTATACACAAGTTGTTCCTGTTGCAATTTTAGAGTCGCTTCATAGGTATCTTTGAATGCATCAATATAAAGTTTTATCCAGTCCCAGTCGATGTAAATACCCACACAACACTCCCCAGCAAGAAACTCCTTTATTTCCAATAATTTTTTAAGCATAATATATGTGGAATTCCATCTTGTGACGACATCAAGTGTTGGAATAGTTTTGTTGTGCTCTAGTAGCATACGTCTGCGCAAATCATACAAATTCTTTAAAATTTAAAATGTAAACCTACTTTTTGTAATATTTTTTCCATTGTCGAATGTAATACTGATAAAAAATTTAATTTTTTTTATTTCGCTGATAACTATCTCATGTGTCTTTAATTTTATTCATACTTGAAAATGTTTTCTAGGTCAATACCGTATTCCTGAAGAGCCCCTAAAATTCGTTCTTTCATAAAAATTCCAGTATGCGATTCAAATAGTTGAATCATCCCCAGTGTTTTAACAACGATTTAGCTTTTTCCTAGAGTTGAGTGAATTATTTGTAGGTTTACACCCAAAATGGCTTTGTCCATGATATCACATCAATTTTAAGTGATATGAGCTTTCCACTCACTAAATCTTTAATATATTCTTTTATCTTTCTTCTTTTAATTTAATATATTCCATATATTCCGTGATGTTATGGGCGGCATGGAAAGTCCATTATATATTGGATTCACTATTTCGCGGAACCCTTCGCTGTCCAAAAGTACGAACGGTTTGCCGTCTGCAGTGACAATTTTAATTATTGAAGAAGTAAAGACTCCTCATTCGTTTCAATTGTGATTTTTTTTTTTTTTTGGCTGATTATTGGAGTCATTGGCGTCATTTGCGTCTAATTCATCGAATGCAAGATTATGCTTGGACATTAAATGACGTTTCAAATTTGTGATATGCTTTCCGGTCAACAACACGCCACACACTTTGCAAGTCGATTTATTATTTTCATATTTAAAAAATGCATTCTCTTTCCTACGATCTTGACGACCCATATTTATAAATATTATTAACAGAATTAACAGTTTAAAGCTATAATAATGATTTCTACCATTTACTGCCACTGCAGCTGCAACACTATCAGAACAACAAGAATCGAGCCAATCACCATCAACTTTGTGTTTGTTGCTTAGCAACGTCAACCAAAGTCAGCGTCGCACAGGTGTTCCGCACAAGCACACATCCATACACACAAGACACTTATTCTGAAAGTCTCGCGAAAAAGTGTCATAGAAAAACCAAACCAAAGAGGAACAGAAAAGTGTTTTGCTCTGAGCGGATACTTCCACTGGTTATATTTGTTATGTAACGACTTTTTCTGTTAAACATTTTCTGCAAATTTTATTAAATTTATTTGAGAAATGTAAAAAAATATATATAAATAAAATACTGCAATAATTCTAGTTTATTCTTCATCTATTCACCTCTGAGCGCAGTTGACTATCCTGGGCCATCGACTAAACGAGGTGTGTTCAAAAAGTATCGCGAGTTTTGTGTTTTTTCAAAAATGATTTATTTATTCATGAATATCTATTTTGTCCCCTTCAAAGTAATCCCCATAAGATATTATAACACTTGTGCCAACGGTTTTTCCAATCTTCGAAGCACTTCAAAAAATCATTTTTTTTTACCTTGTTTAGCTCCTCCTTCGATGCCGTCTTTATCTCGTCAATCGTAGCGTAGCGTCGTCCTTTCAAGGGCATCTTCAGTTTAGGGAA
>JBAMAX010002135.1:0-19293 GCA_037043745.1 Chymomyza amoena
CAAATGGACAGGTCCGCACAGTTACCGCAGTTTACCTTTTGCATATTTAATGCCTGAATTTTAATGAAAATTAATTCGAAATGTTTGTGCAATGGCCACGACACCTGAGCCGAGCCAGTCCATACCGTGTAGTCAGTCCGGAAGGGGTTTTGGAACGTAAAGCTTGAGCAAATGTTATGCTACGCATTTGCAAGCTCTTTATTTTTTCACTAGTAAATCCTTTTGGCCAGCAGCTGCGCCGACAGGCCGAGAGAGACAGAGAGAGAGAGTGAGTGAGTGTTGGAGGAGCCTGTTGTAGTTGGAGGCTGCCATATGGCCATTTGGCCATATCGTCAACGTATTTCAGGCGCAGCACAAAGCATACAACAAATGGCAAATGGCCACCAGCGGCAAATAAAACATGGCTCGCTGATTGATGACTTTGACTTTTGGCCATAATTTATCATAGATATGGCCCAGGAAGCTCACTCTTGTTATTGTTGTTGTGTAGTTATTGCCATTGTTGTTGTTGTTGTTGGCTTTTGTCAATGTCAGCGCGCTGAAACAGCAGCCGGAGAGCAGCAAAGGCAACAGATGACGCTCATTCTGTTGAAAAATGCGCACAAAAGTGTCATAAAAGCACAGCAGGATAGACAGTCAGCCGGATATGGCCTTCAGCTTGTGGCATGCGGCAGGCGGCAGCCTGGGCCGCTTCCGAGAACTAATTGCAACAAATAATAAAAACTAATAGGCTGTCGAAAAAGCAACAAGGAAATGTGCACCCGTTCTCTTTCGCCGCCTACACATCTTGCTACTGATTCTAGGATGGTCTTAAGCTAAGCGACGGGACGGCCATTTTGCCCATGAAAAATGACAGGGAAAATGGCGAGCGTGCAAAAAACTAGAAAAGATCATCATCATTATCATCATAGCCATCATCATGAATCATCATCAAGCCAGTGTGACTCACACAGACACGCACACACAGAAGCAGTTAGAGACATTTGTGCATGTGTAAGTTAATGTCCTGTCAAGAAGTCGCTGCGTCGTTAAACGTCACAAATTGCTCTATGTGTCTGTGTTGGTTGGGGCTGTAGTGGTATGCGGGGGGTTTTCAGGGTTGTGTCTTTTACAAGCGCATTATATTGTGTCCCGCCCTGGTGCAAAAAACTTTCGCCTAACATTTTTCACAGCATGCTAGGACAGGTGGCGCTGCTAGTCAACAGCCTTAGTGCACCGCAGCGCCCCCTTCTCAGCGCACAAACTCACAAAACTTCCCCACAGACTCATAGTCACTCAGTCATTCACTCACAACGCATTCACTTGAGACGCTCGACATGTCAGGCAAAACTTTTGCCATTCACTGCCAACTGAAATGATGCGAAAGCGACGGGTTGAAGTCAGAGACTTGTACACTCGAAGAAAAGTTTGCTACCAGATGTTGCAGCATTTGAGCAGTTAGTTTGTTATGCAGCTCATATGTATGCGTAAACTTTTTAGAGTAGCTCTTATGTGAATACACTTGGCAGAAAAATTAGGATGATGTATAGCTATCCTTAAGACAACATGGAAATGCCAATCCTGTGGTACAGCTTTTGAGGAAGTTTTAAGTTATTTAAAAAGTATTTTCGACCCAAATAATATTTTTGCGTTAATTTATTCCGAAAGAACTAAAAACTTATCCTAAATAAGCAAAAAAAAGCTTGAAACTTTAAATAGCATTAAGGGGGTCTTACTATGTAACAGTTTCAAAAAATCGATTTTTTTTTTATTAAATTTTTTCATCTAAATAGTGTTAGAAATACGCTGGTAAAAGGATTTAACTGTGGACGGGCTCGTTTGGCAGTGACAGAGCATTTTTCACGGTCACGCGCGGTCGATTTTCGTGTTTCTGCTGTATATTTTATTACGTTGTCAATCTTAAAACGTGTTTTTCCGAAAGTCGTCTTTTTAGAGGTGGGGTGAACGTTTTCCAAAAATCTGCCTGACCGATCTTGTCATACTAAACATTTTATCATCAGAAAACATGTCACACAGATAGACACGAGCCTTTTTTGAAATTCTTGTCCAAAAAATTTTAACAGCCTTGAATAGTAGAAAAAAAGTGAAAAAAACAATTTTTTTTTTCAAAATTCTATTATAAGAATTTTTTGAATTTTTGAAAAAGCTCGCGTCTATCCATACCCAAGGGGATGAGAATAATTAATTTAAAATTTTTTTTGGTTTTTGATAATCTGATCGGTCAAAATCGTTCACCCCGTGCGCCCTGGACACTTTTGACGACGACGCAGTGAAGGACGTGTAGCGGTCACATCCGTCATTTTTATGTAAAACCAAAAAAACTATTTAAAGTTCAATAATGAATAATAACAATACAAAAAATGGCGGACGTAAAGTCGGGCGCGGACGACTTTAGGATACCCTGTACCACTAGCTTGTAATAAAGTCCGATTTCTTCACAAAAAACCAAAAACAGAAGAATTTTTAAGCAACAATTTTTTTTTGGCCGATCGTTTCTATGGGAGCTATAGATATAGTCAACCGATTTCAATAAAACTTGACACAGTGCTTAAATACCTTAAAAAGATCTGATTGCCAATTTTATTTTAAATATCTTTACAAACAAACAAAACACATCGAATTTTGTATACAAAACGTGTTTTTGGACCGATTGGTCCTATGGGAGCTATATGATCTAGTCAACCGATTTGGATTAAATTTAGTACAGGAACTTAGGAACTATAAAATACTCACGAATGTCAAATTTGGTCCCAATATCTTAACAAACAAACGAAACACAACAAATTTTGTTAAAAATCTATTTTTTGGAAGATGATATAGTCAACCGATTTTGTTCAAATTTGGCACATTGCTTAAGTGGTCTAAAATATTTTTAAAATATTTTATTCTTTAAAAAAAGTTATTTTGGCCGATCGGTCCTATGGGAGCTATATGATATAGTCAACCGATTTCGATCAAATTTGGTACAGTGATTGGGAACTATAAAAAACTTTCGAATACCAAATTTGGTTACGATATCTTCATAAACAAACGAATTATTCATCTAAAACTTTTTTTGTCGAGTTCGTCTCGAACACCCCTATGGGAGCTATATAATTTAACCCCGATATCAAAAAAATAAAATAAACTTGCCTCCTATGGAATAATATAGGATCTAATGTGAAAGTTTGGTAACTCTAGCTCTTACCATCTCTGAGATCTAGGCGTTCACACGGACAGACGGACAGACGGACATGGGTATATCGACTTCTCTATTCACCCTGATCATATTTTAGGTAACTTTGGGGTGTCTCCGACGTCTCCTTCTATATGTTACATACATTTTCGGCTTGCACAAACTTAATATACCCTTGGTACCATACGGTACAGGGTATAAAAATAAATTTTTGCCTTATGCATTAAACTGCATCATAAGTTCTTAAAAAACGTTGGGAGCAGTTTCCAGTACTTTATCAAAGACCCTTTAAAAAAACAAATTTTAATTTGAAAATATATAGAAAAAAATAATATTAATATATATTTTTTGCGTGTAAGTTTAAAATTAAAAATGTCTGGTCGAAATCGAAAAGAAAATTTAAAAATTATGCGTATTTAAAAAAAAAGTAAATTTTATCAGTTTCATCATAAAATCGATTTTCATTTATTCTTAATCATGAATAAGAAATTTGGAAAATAAGAAAATATCGATAAGATAATTTAATAAATAATAATAATAATTAATACTATATATCAAAATATTTTAAATTCCAAGAACAATATTATTTATTAAAATTTATTAAACAATTTTTTTGTTTCATTCTTTAGAACAACGAGCTGCGTCCACCTACGTAGACGTATATATTTCGAGACTTCTCAACATGGTATCTCCTGTACATACCCTAATTTCCAAAGACTTCATCGGATTGAGAATGGCACAGTCGAGCCTACCCGATTCTTAAATACTCTATACAAGCGACGCTCGAATTCGCTAATAATGCAACGTCTAAACGGTATCTTTAGAACACCAAAAGTCGGGAAATATTTTAAGACATGATTGTAGGAAATGTAAATGTAGTAAACGATTTTTCGAACAGAACCCAAATTTATTTAATCTAAATTTATTAAATTTTTAGATTTAACTCTATAATTTTTAATGGCTAGCTTTAAGCGAAACTCATATTTTAAAAATAAAGCAAAATTGTTAAACTAACTAAATTTATCAAATAATAAAAATAATTAATAACACTGTCCTACAGAATTGACAAAAATCAAAGAACTTTTCAAGTGACCTAGTGTACGTTGTAGGTCTTGACGAGTAGATCACGATAGTGTTTTTCAAAATTGTCTAACACCCCCAAAATCGGAAGTTATCGCTTAAAAACCGTTTTTCGGGTACTGCGATCACTCCCACTATCACAACGTCGCCATTTTTCAACCGATTTTCGATTGCTTTACGGTTTTGGAAAGAAGAAGATTCAAGCTTTAAGATGATATACATTTGTTTATACTTCATACAAAGCAACTACGCGATTTTTCTAAAAGAAATCTAAGATTTACACTTTTTTTTTTCGATTTTCCCACTTTGAAGTCATTTTTATATAACATTTTGTTAAAACACCTTTACTTTTTTACATTTAATCTTAAAGAAATATTAATTCCGAGTAAGAAAAGTTATGGTTTATTAAAATCGGTCGATAAATGCTTAAGTTACGACGCTTATTGTAAACAAGAAAATTCAATTTTCATCGACAAAAAAATGTTTTAGATGGATAATTCGTTTGTTCATGAAGATATCGTAACCAAATTTGGTATAATGCTTAAGAAACAATAAAAACCTTACAAGTACCAAATTTGGTCGCAATATTTTAAAAAACAAACGAAATACAACAAATTTTGTTAAAAAATCGATTTTTTGGAAGACAATTACTATGGGAGCTATATGATATAGTCAACCGATTTTGTTGAAATTTGGCACATTGCGTACATGCATTAAAAAATTTCCAAACGCCAAATTTGAACAAAATCGGTTGACTATATCATATAGCTCCCATAGTAATTGTCTTCCAAAAAATCGATTTTTTAACAAAATTTGTTGTATTTCGTTTGTTTTTTAAAATATTGCGACCAAATTTGGTACTTGTAAGGTTTTTATTGTTTTTAAGCATTATACCAAATTTGGTTACGATATCTTCATGAACAAACGAATTATCCATCTAAAACATTTTTTTTGTCGATGAAAATTGAATTTTCTTGTTTACAATAAGCGTCGTAACTTAAGCATTTATCGACCGATTTTAATAAACCATAACTTTTCTTACTCGGAATTAATATTTCTTTAAGATTAAATGTAAAAAAGTAAAGGTGTTTTAACAAAATGTTATATAAAAATGACTTCAAAGTGGGAAAATCGAAAAAAAAGTGTAAATCTTAGATTTCTTTTAGAAAAATCGCGTAGTTGCTTTGTATGAAGTATAAACAAATGTATATCATCTTAAAGCTTGAATCTTCTTCTTTCCAAAACCGTAAAGCAATCGAAAATCGGTTGAAAAATGGCGACGTTGTGATAGTGGGAGTGATCGCAGTACCCGAAAAACGGTTTTTAAGCGATAACTTCCGATTTTGGGGGTGTTAGACAATTTTGAAAAACGCTATCGTGATCTACTCGTCAAGACCTACAACGTACACTAGGTCACTTGAAAAGTTCTTTTTCACTGTTGGACAGTGTAATTTGTATTTCCGTCTGTCTCCATTTTCCTAAAAAATTGATCAAATAATAAAAAAATAAATTGATCAAATTTTTATACCCTGTACCGTATGGTCCAAGGGTATATTAAGTTTGTGCAAGCCGAAAATGTATGTAACATATAGAAGGAGACGTCGGAGACACCCCAAAGTTACCTAAAATATGATCAGGGTGAATAGAGAAGTCGATATACCCATGTCCGTCTGTCCGTCTGTCCGTCTGTCCGTCTGTCCGTCCGTCTGTCCGTCTGTCCGTCTGTCCGTCCGTCCGTCCGTGTGAACGCCTAGATCTCAGAGATGGTAAGAGCTAGAGTTACCAAACTTTCACATTAGATCCCATATTATTCCATAGGAGGCAAGTTTATTTTATTTTTTTGATATCGGGGATAAATTATATAGCTCCCATGGGGGTGTTTGAGACGACCTCGAAAAAAAAAGCGTTTTAGATGAATAATTCGTTTGTTTATGAAGATATCGTAACGAAATTTGGCAATCGAAAGTTTTTTATAGTTCCCAATCACTGTACCAAATTTGATCAAAATCGGTTGACTATATCATATAGCTCCCATAGGACCGATCGGCCAAAATAACTTTTTTAAAGAAAAATTGGCTATATTTCGTTTTTTAATAAAGATATCCTAACCAGATTTGGCGTTTGGAAATTTTTTAGACCAATTAAGCATTGTGCCAAATTTGAACAAAATCGGTTGACTATATCATATAGCTCCCATAGGTCCGATCTTCCAAAAATCGATTTTTTAACAAAATTTGCTGTGTTTCGTTTGTTTGTTAAGATATTGGGACCAAATTTGACATTCGTGAGTATTTCATAGTTCCTAAGCACTGTACCAAATTTAATCCAAATCGTTTGACTAGATCATATAGCTCCCATAGGACCAATCGGTCCAAAAACACGTTTTTTATACAAAATTCGATGTGTTTTGTTTGTTTGTAAAGATATTTGAAATAACTTTGGCGTTCATATCTTTTTTAAGGTATTTAAGCACCGTGTCAAATTTTATTGAAATCGGTTGACTATATCATATAGCTCCCATAGGAACGATCGGTCAAAAAAAAATTTTTGCTTAAAAATTCTTCTGTTTTTGGTTTTTTGTGAAGAAATCGGACTTTATTACAAGCTAGTGGTACAGGGTATCCTAAAGTCGTCCGCGCCCGACTTTACGTCCGCCATTTTTATGTCTAATTTTATAGCTTTTAATGGCTAGCTTTAAAAAACACATATAAAAAAAAACAAATGTTAAACTAAATTTATCAAATAATAAAAATAAACAAGCTAAAATTGTAAATAACAATATTTTATTATAATATTTAAATTATTATTACTATTGTTAAAATATTATAAAAATAAAACAATTTGTTAATTTATCAAATAATAAAAATAAACAAACTAAAATTATAAGTTAAACTAACTAAATTTATCAAATAATAAAATAAACAAGCTGAAATTGTTAATAACAATATCTTATTATAATATTTAAATTATTATTACTATTGTTAAAATATTATAAAAATAAAACAATTTGTTAATTTATCAAATAGTAAAAATAAACAAACTGAAATTATAAGTTACAATATCTTATTATAATATTTATAATTATTATTACTATTGTTGAAAGATTGTAAAAATTAAGCAAATTGTTAATCTAACTAAATTTATCAAATAATAAAATAAACAAGTTAATATTTTAAGTTACAATATTATATTATAATTTTATAATTATTATTATTATTGTTTATATTATAAAAGTAAAGCAAATTGTTAAACTAACTAAATTTATCAAAAAATAAAAATAAACAAGCTAAAATTGTTATTAACAATATTTTATTATAATATTTAAATTATTATTACTATTGTTAAAATATTATAAAAATAAAACAATTTGTTAATTTATTAAATAATAAAAATAAACAAACTAAAATTATAAGTGAGAATATCTTATTATAATATTTATAATTATTATTTCTATTGTTGAAATATTATAAAAGTAAAGCAAATTGTTAAACTAACTAAATTTATCAAAAAATAAAAATAAACAAGCTAAAATTGTTATTAACAATATTTTATTATAATATTTAAATTATTATTACTATTGTTAAAATATTATAAAAATAAAGCACATTGTTAAACTAACTAAATTTATCAAATAATAAAATAAACAAGCTGAAATTGTTAATAACAATATTTTATTATAATATTTAAATTATTATTACTATTGTTAAAATATTATAAAAATAAAACAATTTGTTAATTTATCAAATAGTAAAAATAAACAAACTAAAATTATAATTATAATTATATAGTTACAATATCTTATTATAATATTTATAATTATTATTACTATTGTTGAAAGATTGTAAAAATTAAGCAAATTGTTAATCTAACTAAATTTATCAAATAATATAAATAATAAGCTTAAACTGTTAATAACTACATATTATTATAATTTTGTAAAACTATTATTACTATTTTTGAAATAAATATAAACTGAAATAACTTACAAAAACATGTTTTTTATTTTTAAAAAGGATATTTTGTTTCAGTTGCTGAAAAGGCTCTAAAAATATATCAAATACTCTGCATGGAGGAATCTATAGAAAAAAACATTTTCTTGTTGCAAACCCATTGAACAGCCTGAAACCGTTACTAAAATTCAAATTTACTGAGGAGCATTTAGCAAAAAAAAAAAAAAATTTAACCCAATTTTCGCTAAATTTTGACTCTGAACGGATTTCAGCTACCAGGCGAACAGAAATCATAAGCAAGCGGCTGCAAAAAATTTTTTTTCTAAAAGTGTCACTAAAAGTATGCTACACTTTTTTTTTGCAAAATGATTTTTTGGCAAAAATAATTTTTTGGCAAAATTTTGTAGCATAATTTTAGTTGCTAATTTAAGTTGCCTTCTGAATTTTCTGCATTTCTGTTCGCCTGGTAGTTCAGCTGGCTTCGAGACCATTTTGTATGGAAAAATTTATTAAACAAATTTTTTTTTTTTAGTTTTTTTCTTTGATTGGCAAAATATACATATGCATTTTTTTTGCATACGTATTGAACATTCTGTGCCGCTGTAATTCTTTAGATTAGCCTGTTACTTTGGTGCGCTATATTTTTTTTATTGGATTTTTTTGTACTGCTGTTTCAAGGCCCGCCCATTTTCAAGGTCATTCGATTAAGCATTCTTTTAGATCCTGCAATTTCCAAAACCCATCTGAAAACTTTGAAATATAAAAGAAAAGATTTCGTTTTCGTTTTAATTATTTATTTATTCAAATAAAGTTAAATAGCTATTACAATTCTTTTAATATTACAACTTAGTTTCTATATACATATAACAAAAGTTTACATGTTTAAACAATTTTTTTGTTATTTAAATATATACAAATTGTTAAACAAACTAAATTTATCAAATAATAAAAATAAACAAGTTAAGTTTGTAAGTTACTATATTTCATTATAATTTTTGTTACTGATATTATTATTATAAAAATAACACACATTGTTAAATTAACTAACAAGCTAAAATTGTAAGTTGCTTTATTTTATTATAATTTTTATAAATATTATTATTATTTTTTTTTTTAAAATAAACTGAAATAACTTAAAAAGCATGTTTTTTATTATTAAAAAATAATATTTTTTTTCAGTTGCTGGGCTCTAAAAATACATCAAATATTTTGCATGAAGCATCTTCATATATTGTTTCCATACGGAAGAATCATTTTGTTGTTTAAAACCCATTGAACAACCTAAAGCCGTTACTCAAATTCAAATAATTAAACTTACTGAGAATCTGAAAATTTGACAAAAAATAATAAAAAATTTGGCCCAATTTTCGCTAAATTTTGACTCTGAACGGATTTCAGCTACCAGGCGAACAGAAATCATAAGCAAGCGGCTGCAGCAAAAAAATTATTCTAAAAGTGTCACTAAAAGTATGCTACACTTTTTTTTGCAAAAATAATTTTTGGGCAAAAATAATTTGTTGCCAAAATTTTGTAGCATACTTTTAGTTGCTAATTTAAGTTGCCTGCTGAATTTTCTGCATTTCTGTTCGCCTGGTAGTTCAGCTGGCTTCGAGACCGTTTTGTATGGAAAAATTGCAAAAATAAATTTTATTTTTTTTTATTTTTTAGTTGTTTTCAGATTAAAGCAGTGGTCGGCGTATACATATACAATTATTTTTTGTGTATGTATTGAACATTTTGTGGTGCTGTAATGCTTTAGTTGCTAATTAAAGTTGCCTGCTGATTTTTAGCCATTTCTTTGGATTAAAATGGTTTTAATTGATTTTTTTTCGTACAGCTGTTTCTGAGCTGGTCAATTTCAAGGTCATTCGATTTAGCAAGCTCACCTGCAATTTAAAAACCCCATCTGAAAACTTTCAAATATAAGAAAAACATTTTTTTTTTCGTTTCAATTATGTATTTTTATTCAAATAAAATTAAATAGAAATTACAATATTTTTAGTTAAGATTTTTAATATCTATATATAATTAACGCTTAAATATTTAAACAATGTTTTGTGTGTTTTTTTTTTTAAATTATATTCAAACAAATTCAAAAATCAATTATATATTTTTATTCAAATAAAATTAAATAGAAATTACAATATTTTTAATTAAGCTTTTTAATATCTATATATAACTAACGCTTAAATGTTTAAACAATGCTTTGTGTTTTTTTATAAATTATATTCAAACCATTTATTAATTAAATAAATTTTTTTTTTAATTTTATACGCAAATAAGTTATAGGTATAATAACAGTCGTAACATTTTCTTATATAAAATTATAAAGTAGAAATTCATTCAAAATTATAAGAGTTTTCAAGGTTGTATGTTTATTCAAATAGCTTTTGTTGAATTAAAAAGAAAGTTACCTTATTTTTTAATTGTTCCTTTTGTTCTCTAAATTTATTTATTAGATCTTGGATGTACATTCCAAATTTAACTCCCAACTTGAGGAACCGCTTATAAGTAATGTTTTCATTACGCTTTCCTAATTTAATTTAAATATATACAAAATAATGTTTATAAATAAGAATATATTTCATACTAAAAAATATTTATCAAAAAAATGTAATAAAATCTATTTATAATAACTTTGAGTCAAACTGTTGCTAGTAATCTACATAATTCTTAAGTATAATAATATATAATATATATGTAAATTAAGATACAAAAAATTAAAATTAAAATAATATTTATATAAATCATTTCTTTGAATACTTAAATTCTATATATGTATAAATAAATTTTGTTTTCATAAATAAATCATATAGACAGTGGCGAAGCGAGAGCGTTGAATGTGGGGGTGATGAGCCTCAAAATGCCGACTCGATTCAACAAATTACCGACAAATAACCGATTTTGAATTTTTATTTCTCGAATATTGCATAAAATATCCGAGATTTGCCAACTGATGGATGTTTGGGGGGTGTCACACCCCACCACGCTACGCCCCTGCATATAGAGTTCGTCATGTGTCCACAGTCATGGATGGAATATTTCATAAGGGGTCCTCCCAAAATTTTAGCAACAACGCACACATCTGGAAAGAAAAAAATGTAAAAACAATATAAATTGCTATTAATTTTTAAATTTAAAAATATATTAAATCTCTACGATCGCAGTTGAAAACCCAGCAAACAGAAATTGCAATGGAATACTAAATATTTTTTTTAAATTATTATTTACAATAATTATAAGTTTGTTAAAAAATGTACTTAATAAAAATTAAAGCATACATAGTTTCATATTTATGCAATATATAAAATAATTCATGGTTTTAAGACATGTTGGAGCTGCTATAAGATCGATTTTATTCCCGATATTGTTACCTCAGACCTCGTCAGTTAATCGGAATCGCTGAAATACTTCCAAAACCTTTTTTATTTTTTGATATCTTTTTCAATTATGTAAATATAATATAATATTTGAAATAAGTAAATCTTCCAGGATTTACTAGTAAGATAAATATCTTTCCATAATTTATACAATAAGTTTGAAGCGATTAAATTATTGTAACTATTGGCTTATAGCTCTAAGCAGGCTGATTTATGATAAATAAATAAATAAAACAAAAAAAAATTTTTTTTAGTTCTTCCAGTGCTCCGGGTTGGGACGTCCTGCTATCCTGCGATGCCTGTCAACAAAAACAGCACTTCCCTGCCTAATAAAAATTTTCCTAAACTGATTTAGTCAGCAAACGCAACAAATTAGGCAATGACCCTGATTCGTACCATCCAATACAAAAACTCGGCTTTAAACTTAGCCCTAGCGATCCTTAAAATATTCATCCATTAAGTATTTATTCAAAAAAGTTTGATATTTTATATGTGAACCAGCTACATTTTAAAGGCTTTCGAATATTTGGAGTCTTCGACAATGGTATGTATTAAGAAAATTTGGAATTAATCATTGAACGCCAAATAAAACTAAATTTTTGAAAAAATTATCGTTTTCTATATTACCCAATATTGTAAGTATTTATATATTATAAGTTGCGGGGATCTAAAAACCCTAAAGAATTTATGGAAACCTAATATATGCATTCAGGACTAAAGGCGAGATAAAACTATTTTTTAAAGAAAATTTAAAAAAATAAAAAGGCTTACGATTATGCCGGTAGCAGTTTTCTAGCACAAAGGGAGTGTTTATAAAATCAAAAGCTGTTAACCCTATAATGCCTATGACTCAGATCCTCCAATTAACAAAAACTACCAATATGTAAGTATATTTCAGATTTTTTAGAAGCTATAGTTACCAAAATCTTCATGTTTTCTAATGTTGATTTAAAAAATAAAAGTTAGAGTATTTTTCATGGTTCCCTCGTCTTAAGTACCTTTTTTTAGAAAATTACAAATTGATGATACAAAATATTTTTTGTAATTTCACAATTTAACTCAACTAACTTTTTTTAAAAATAAAAACTAAACTAAAACTTAAAAAAAAAATCGTAAAAAAAATTAATCGGGGGTGCCACAGAAATCGTTATTGATTTTGTCAACGGTTTTGAAACCGTTGTCAGTCATGTCTGTGGCACCAAGAATTGGAATTGTATTGATATTGAATCGAATTGGTTTTCTGTGGCACCTCTGAATTTACATTTTTTGTAATTTAATATTTTGCCTGTCATGATAAAAATCATGTCAATATCTTTATTCCCTTAGGAGATATGGAGTGCCAATGAAAAATCTAAAAATAAAAAAAATAATTTTCAGTCGACAACTCGAAAAATAATCGAAATTTTGCAATAAAATGGTTACTATTGGTTAGTAGCTCTACCAAATATGAAAAAATCATCAAAATCAGAGAAAGTAGCCCTCATTTTATTGCCGATACAACATAATATTTTTTAAAGGAGCCATGTCACACAGATCCAAATATAGTCCCGAATTTGAATTCATTTTTGTTAAAATACATATATGCAACAATGACTTCCCCAAGCTCACTCTAGAGTCTAGACTATCACTTTTAGTATAGCCTATATTTACAATCGTTAAAGGATAACCGAGAAATAAGCTAAATGGTGGTTCATCTCCCATAATTTTATATGGCTTAAGGAGAGAACCAAGTCTTCATCTCAAACTTGGAGATAGTTCCTATTGAAACAAAGCAGCCCTAACCGGCATCCAACTGGAGCCTTGCCAAAAAAGGAGTAGTTGCCGTGCACAACTAGTTTGCTGTCCTTAGCGCATAATAATAGTTTCTATAATATAGATTTATCCATCCAAATCTGGGGGACCGCAGCCAAAGCCAACTTTAGAAGAATTCAACTTCCAAAAAAATGCAAGGACCTCCTAATACCGACAACTCCACAAATATTTCGGAATTTGCTTTGTTGGTGACATATGCGGCCGTCAGAGGTTCGCTTGCGATTTCTCTGCAATTTATTTTGCCTGCGTCCTGGCCTCAAGAAGACGACTAAGATGCCTTCACCCATGTGACCTTAGACGTCATCTGTTGATCAAAGTCGCTGGAGTACCTCCTAATCCATTATTTATTTTTGGAAATCAACGACCATCAATCAGTCTCCTTTCCACAAGAGTGTGGAATAGAGATAAAGCTTGAAATGATGGTGTTAAAGTTTGGATATGGAAGAACGTAGCAAAATCGAGCAGATTCAATCAATTTCAAACCAAATATTACCTGTGCTTGATGATAAGAAATACTGTAAAGGAGTCTTCGTTGATGTTGACCAGTGTTTGATAGAGTCTGAATCCTGTTTCCAGCTCCGTTTCCAGCCTACTTGAAGCCCTTTCCGCGGGAGCTGGTGTGCCACCGGGAAGCGTTCGTGCTCCGTTTTTATGCAATTTGTATACAACTGACATCCCAATTCCGAGAGCTAAAAAAATAATCAGAGAAAAATTTATGTTACTTTTGTTTTATAAAAATATTGTTTCGTCAAATTGATATGGTATAGAGTATGTACTTTACGGGGTCTGGCACGCCTACTTCCGACCGTTACATACATGAACTTATTATATTATTATATTTCTGTTTATATTCCATGTGTGTTGGTCGCATAGATAGTACACATGGTTTATAATTAAGGTTACTTTTGTTAATTTTTGTTTAGTTCTGGGGGCGATCTGTAGGGGTACAGGGTGTTTGGAAGTCGAGCTGTGCCGACAATAGCTTTTATTCAATAACATTTCGGAAATAACGAAATGTTTGAGGGATACAATAGTTTAGATGATTTGAATCGCATAAAGTAGTATAGATAGCCCGATCGCCTATACACCACCATGACTGAGTTCGGAATTCCTGCAAACCTGATTCGTCTTTGCAGAATGACATTGAGCGGCAACATCAGCTCTGTCAAGGTAGGAACGAACCTCTCCGAACCTTTCAATACTATTCGAGGTTTCAGACAAGGCGATCCTCTATCATGTGACCTCTTTAATTTCGAGATGGAAGGAGTACTGCGGAAGGCCGGTGTACATCGCAATGGCACTATTTTTTACAAGAGCGTCCAGCTTCTTGCATACACGGATGATATCGATATCATCGAGCGCTGTAAGCGAGCGGCATTAAAATTTAGAAAAGTTGGAAAATTGCAATTTTTTGCCATTTTTTTGGTAAGGGTTACATCACAAAATTTTTATGGCCATAAAACCGAAAGTCTAGAATATTGGAAACCTGTATGCCATTCGAAAGGGGCTGCCTAGAGCAATTCAAAACACCAAGACTTTTCGGCTTTGGGCCAGTATTTTACAAGTTATGTCTAAAATTTAGTCTAAAATTGTGTATAAAAAGTAGATCGTTTTACATGCCTTTGCATTAAAGGAAAGTTTCCAAGCAGCACGCTTGTGCTTCAAAACTCCACTATATCCTTTAAAATAACAAATTCTAAAGTCTCTGGTCAATTTGTTTTTTACACCTCTGAAGAGCACTTATTAAACAAATTTGTGTCCGAAATTTTGAGTAACCTAATTTAGAAAAACGCATAATTTCCGCATTTATGGATAGATTTGGAAAAATCCTGGTGTTCTACACTCGTATTATGAATCATTATTATTCTGCATTAAAATTTGGAAAAGTTGGAAAATTGCAATTTTTTGCCATTTTTTTGGTAAGGGGTTAGTTACATCACAAAATTTTTATGGCCATAAAACCGAAAGTCTAGAATATTGGAAACCTGTATGCCATTCGAAAGGGGCTGCCTAGAGCAATTCAAAACACCAAGACTTTTCGACTTTGGGCCAGTATTTTACATGTTATGTCTAAAATTTAGACTAAAATTGTGTATAAAAAATCGATCGTTTTACATACCTTTGCATTAAAGGAAAGTTTCCAAGCAGCACGCTTGTGCTTAAAACTCCACTATATCCTTTAAAATAACAAATTCTAAAGTCTCTGGTCAATTTGTTTTTTACACCTCTGAAGAGCACTTATTAAACAAATTTGTGTCCGAAATTTTGAGTAACCTAATTTAGAAAAACGCATAATTTCCGCATTTATGGATAGATTTGAAAAATCCTGGTGTTCTACACTCGTATTATGAATCACTATTATTCTGCATTAAAATTTGGAAAAGTTGGAAAATTTCAATTTTTTGCCATTTTTTTGGTAAGGGGTTACATCACAAAATTTTTATGGCCATAAAACCGAAAGTCTAGAATATTGGAAACCTGTATGCCATTCGAAAGGGGCTGCCTAGAGCAATTCAAAACACCAAGACTTTTCGACTTTGGGCCAGTATTTTACAAGTTATGTCTAAAATTTAGACTAAAATTGTGTATAAAAAGTCGATCGTTTTACATACCCTTGCATTAAAGGAAAGTTTCCAAGCAGCACGCTTATGCTTCCAAATTCCACTATATCCTTTAAAATAACAAACTCTAAAGTCTCTGGTCAATTTGTTTTTTACACCTCTGAAGAGCACTTATTAAACAAATTTGTGTCCGAAATTTTGAGTAACCTAATTTAGAAAAACGCATAATTTCCGCATTTATGGATAGATTTGGAAAAATCCTGGTGTTCTACACTCGTATTATGAATCACTATTATTCTGCATTAAAATTTGGAAAAGTTGGAAAATTGCAATTTTTTGCCATTTTTTTGGTAAGGGGTTACATCACAAAATTTTTATGGCCATAAAACCGAAAGTCTAGAATATTGGAAACCTGTATGCCATTCGAAAGGGGCTGCTGCATTTTCCGCAATCGAAAGGAGTCAGCGAAAGTGGGTCTAGCGGTTAACAAGGGCAAGACGAAGTATATGCTGTCTACGAACAGGAACGCTCGCCGTCTGAGCTCCCATGTTTTAGCGGACCGCTATACTTTTGAAGTGGTTAAGGAATTTATGTACCTTGGCACCGCCGTTAACACTGCAAAAGGACATCAGCCTGGAGATAAAGCGGAGAATTGCATTTGCCAATAAGTGTTACTATGGTCTCAGTAAGCAGATGTGCAGCAGAGATCCCTCTCGAACAACAAAAGTAACACTCTACAAGAAGCTCATCTTGCCCGTGCTCTTATACGGCGCAGAAGCATGGGTTAAGTCACGGACAGATGCAGCTGCTCTTGGGGTGTTTGAGCGGAAAATTCTACGAAAAATCTTCGGTCCCATACGTTTTGAGGAAGGCTATCGCATACGGATGAACATCGAGCTGTGCGAGCTCTACGACGACATGGATGTTGTCCAGCGCATTACAATACAACGTCTGCGCTGGCTCGGTCATGTCGTACGTATGGATAATGATGCTCCAGCGAAAAAGGTATTCGAAACGAAAGCCGACGAAGGAAGACGAAGGGGACGACCACGACGCCGATGGAGAGATCAAGTGGAGGAGAACCTATCCTCCCTTGGTATTTCTAATTGGAGAAGGCACGCGAAAAGCAAAGGCGCCTGGCGAGAGCTGCTGAGGTCGGCCGTAACCCTGAGAGCGGGTTGTAATGGCCATACGATGATGATGATGATGAAAGTAGTATAGAATAGAAGACTGTTAAGATCTTATTCTCTTGGAAGAAAAGCTTGAGTATATATCTGCAGATTAAATATCCCAGTTAGTTTGCGATTCCTGCCCTATAAAGAAAGTCGCTTTTGTTGAATTTCAGTTTGGCAAGACTTAGTTTTGTCAGTGTATTATTTGATGCTTCAAGTCAAAGCCAACCGCTTTCTCTCAGTGTAGCCATAGAGGTTGCTGCACTGTCTGCAGATTATAGTAGGACCTTTGGAAAATGAAAAAGCTATAGATTGATGCATGGCATATGGTCGCTAATTGAAATGGCAAAGCTTCTTCGCTTTGGACTGCGACACTTTGTCATGTGCTGCCAATTAGCAATGGCAACAAGAGAATAGTGGAAGCTACCGATTGCAGCAACAACAACAACAACGACATCAGTTGCAACAAGGATAACAAACAAAATACGCTGAAGGGGCATTGAAAGTGTCCCCTGATGATGATGTTGCTACTACTACAACTAGTACTACCGATGAGAATGATGATGATGATGACCATCCAAAACAAACCAGGCTTGATGCTGTTGCTGATGCAGCAACAACTGCATTTTGTTGCATTTTCAAATTGTGTGTGTTTGGTGTATGGGGTATGCCACATATGCCACACCATGCCAGCAAAACGCTCTTTGTTCCTTTTTTATGAGTTTTGTGTTGTTGGACTGCTGCTGTTGAAATGGGAAATAGAGACATGTTGGCTTTTCTGCTTCCGATTTGAAACAGTTGACGGACATTTCATGTTGCACAACTTTTGCCATTGTTGCACAAACATACTGCAGGGGGCAGGGCAGGCCGGGGAGTATGCCACTACACCAGACATATGCTAATACATGCACGCAGCCAACCATGGCAGATTTGAAGCACTCACACTCACATACAAACCCCAAACCCCGTCAGCACCACCCAGCTCAACTAACTAATCCATGAGCAATACTTCAACCATGCAAAGCTGAAATCACAAAAGTTACTTTAATAAAAGTTTTTGCACCCAGCATTAAATGCACAATTATTAAGCTTCACAAAGCTCTTCAAAATTTTCACATTTAATTTGCCCAACTTGGCATTAATTTGAAGTTTTTATCAAAACATTTGTTCGAAATATCCCAAAAACAGTTGCAGGATTAGTTAACATAACCTCAAATACCATTTAGTGCTCACTCATTTAAAGCACAGCTGGCATAAAAGCTGGCACATCTGTGGGCAACGATTTTGATATAATAGGTTCCAGTCTACTGATGCCATCCTTGTTCACCACAAATACACTGAAATTTTGCTGATTTATGACCATACGTTTTTGTATCTCTCCAACGCATTTCTTGAGTATATCATAACCCTCCTCCTGCTTGAGATTCCGATGCCAATACTGATTCAAGATGCTGCCACAAAACATGCTGCCATAGCCATGTCCAGCAAAATTCGTCGATTGTTGTGCCCCAAGCGAGTCTATAAAGTGCAAATCAGGTCCCTCCTCAGCGTCGTATCTTTAGATAGGATTCAGGACATTTAAACACAGCTTTATAAATGCCCTCGAAACTTACCCCGCCAGCAACATTGACACCTTATAATTTGTTTTGCTGCGTAAATAATCCGCCAGATTTCGGCGTGTAAAGTGGGCTGCGGCATGCCCACTTAGATGATAACCATTCTGCACTCTATAGAGTTGTAGATTTTTGGATATATAGTCAGAGAACTGTATGGTATCGCCACTGTCGCCTACTACGGCCATCATGGAGTACTTGGAGAGCACATATACCTTAGGTTGAGCTGGAAAATATGTACTAATAGTAACTAGTTTATTTCTATGTGGAGCTCCTACCATCACTCATGACCACTATGGACTTTGATCTCATGGTGTCGCTGGCGAGCATGGCGAAATCTGCTCCCTTAATGCCCAAAATTGTCTCCATTATTTTGATAAATTTTCAATTTCGAAATTTTTTATTTAGGAATATATTTAAACTGATTGAGTTTTCTTGAAACACTCGATGAGTATAGAAAGTTCTGTCAAATTTTATATCACGCGTGGAAAGCGCTCAAAATTCTGCTGCAGCGCAGTCGGCTCACGCACGTTGCCTGTGTGTAAAATTT
>JBAMAX010002137.1:0-86916 GCA_037043745.1 Chymomyza amoena
CTCAAAAGCTGTACCACAGGATTGGCATTTCCATGTTGTCTTAAGGATAGCTATACATCATCCAATTTTTCTGCCAAGTGTATTCACATAAGAGCTACTCTAAAAAGTTTACGCATACGTATGAGCTGCATAACAAACTAACTGCTCAAATGCTGCAACATCTGGTAGCAAACTTTTCTTCGAGTGTACAAGTCGCCGACTTCAACCCGTCGCTTTCGCATCATTTCAGTTGGCAGTGAATGGCAAAAGTTTTGCCTGACATGTCGAGCGTCTCAAGTGAATGCGTTGTGAGTGAATGACTGAGTGACTATGAGTCTGTGGGGAAGTTTTGTGAGTTTGTGCGCTGAGAAGGGGGCGCTGCGGTGCACTGAGGCTGTTGACTAGCAGCGCCACCTGTCCTAGCATGCTGTGAAAAATGTTAGGCGAAAGTTTTTTGCACCAGGGCGGGACACAATATAATGCGCTTGTAAAAGACACAACCCTGAAAACCCCCCGCATACCACTACAGCCCCAACCAACACAGACACATAGAGCAATTTGTGACGTTTAACGACGCAGCGACTTCTTGACAGGACATTAACTTACACATGCACAAATGTCTCTAACTGCTTCTGTGTGTGCGTCTCTGTGTGAGTCACACTGGCTTGATGATGATTCATGATGATGGCTATGATGATAATGATGATGATCTTTTCTAGTTTTTTGCACGCTCGCCATTTTCCCTGTCATTTTTCATGGGCAAAATGGCCGTCCCGTCGCTTAGCTTAAGACCAACCCAGAATCAGGACCAAGATGTGTAGGCGGCGAAAGAGAACGGGTGCACATTTCCTTGTTGCTTTTTCGACAGCCTATTAGTTTTTATTATTTGTTGCAATTAGTTCTCGGAAGCGGCTCAGGCTGCCGCCTGCCGCATGCCACAAGCTGAAGGCCATATCCGGCTGACTGTCTATCCTGCTGTGCTTTTATGACACTTTTGTGCGCATTTTTCAACAGAATGAGCGTCATCTGTTGCCTTTGCTGCTCTCCGGCTGCTGTTACAGCGCGCTGACATTGACAAAAGCCAACAACAACAACAACAATGGCAATAACTACACAACAACAATAACAAGAGTGAGCTTCCTGGGCCATATCTATGATAAATTATGGCCAAAAGTCAAAGTCATCAATCAGCGAGCCATGTTTTATTTGCCGCTGGTGGCCATTTGCCATTTGTTGTATGCTTTGTGCTGCGCCTGAAATACGTTGACGATATGGCCAAATGGCCATATGGCAGCCTCCAACTACAACAGGCTCCTCCAACACTCACTCACTCTCTCTCTCTCTCTCTCTCGGCCTGTCGGCGCAGCTGCTGGCCAAAAGGATTTACTAGTGAAAAAATAAAGAGCTTGCAAATGCGTAGCATAACATTTGCTCAAGCTTTACGTTCCAAAACCCCTTCCGGACTGACTACACGGTATGGACTGGCTCGGCTCAGGTGTCGTGGCCATTGCACAAACATTTCGAATTAATTTTCATTAAAATTCAGGCATTAAATATGCAAAAGGTAAACTGCGGTAACTGTGCGGACCTGTCCATTTGCCTTTGGCCCCGGCGCACAGCCATTAAAATTCCTTAAAGAGCGAATTTCAGAGTGCGCACAAGACCCTAAAATGGCGACTCCTTTTCATTTTTGAGTGCTTATTAAAATTGCAAAAGGCCAGGATTTGCGGACATTATGATGCGGTGAATGCGAATTTATGCGGCTCGGCCAGGACTTTGGTCATATTTTGGACTAGCCTTGTTACGCTTCAGCATGCTCAGCTCTGCTCCTTCTTAGGCCGTTCAGACCGACCCTACCGAGCGACTGACTGCCTTTGTGCGCTTTTAATTATGCATTTTTATTGTATGCCATGAGTTGCAGGCACAAAAGCTTTAACCGATTTGAGGAGCATTTTCATGCTAATCTTACAGACATTTTGCCACCTGGCCCATAAAAAACTAATGCCAAATCTATTGCATAAACAACTAGCCCAGTTATGTTGCCGGAGCAGCAGCATAGCTAACATATATGCCAAGTATGTGCCATGGTGTCTCTGTGCTCTAGAAAAGCTCTTGTGCATACGTCACCCGGTAAATGGAGCGTAGCAATTTATGAATAGATCCGAGCAAGAGCAACTGCATTGATATGCTGAAAAGCTCTTCAACTTGAGTATGTGTGCATGGCATTTGTGTTTGCACCAGACACCCAAAAGACAATATTCAGACAGGTAGAGATACACTTGGAAAACGAAATGGAATTAAGTGGGCAGTTTTTTAAAAGAAAGATAATTCAAAAAAATAGAGTAGAGTAAACGAATATTGTTTTAGTAGGTACTCACGAAGTCTAGAACCTTTTTATGGTGTTCGCTCAGCAAGGTAAAACTTATGTTATCTTTTGCTAATGTCTTAATGAGAAACTTAATATTTGGAGTTCTTAAAAACTTCAGCTTGAAAAATGTAAAAAGTCGGTGTGTAGTAATCCGTAGTCTAGATCTTATTAAAAGGGTATTTGTAATACAATTGGGTTAAATTAAATTCTCAGTCTCCATGAATCTTCAAGCTAATGTTAATTTTATACCAAAAAAGAGCACCCTTCCAAAAAATACTTTCATTATACGAAGATTTAAGAAAACATTTTATGGTGATACAAAATAAAAATAACACCTATATTTTTTTACCCTTAGAGAGCACCTTTTAAAAAAATACTTTTATTATAAAATGTTTGAAAAAAAGTTTAATGGTGATCAGACAAAGATAAAAATAACTCCCATAATTTTTTACTAAAAAGAACACCCTATCAAAAAATACTTTCACTTTAAAAAGGTTTGAAAAAAATTTTTGGTGTTACCACAAAAAGTAACAAATAATTTATATAGAGTTAGTTCACATGAATGGACCTAAAGGGCTATTGGTGGTTCTGTCCTTCCACTAATATATTGACTAATAGGAAGTTTTTAGAAGAACTTCCTTGCAAATGGATTTAAAATTTTGGTATTTACGCAATTTGTATTTATTTATTTCGGGTAATACCACTTGTTCTTGAGTTGAAAACTGGGCAAATTTTGCACAACAAAATATTCGGGGTTGAATTTCCATCTATTAACTGAACGTTTTCCTTAAGCACAGACCCCATACTCGAGTATTTAGATGTCTGTCTTGAGCAACAAATGTTGCACAGTACGCTGCTTTCGGAACATATATTCCACATTCCAATATTTCAAGATTTTGAAACGCATTTTGGTGAGGCGCTAGCTCCACTTAGGAGTCAAGAAAATAACTAATAGTGATATAAAATAAGTATTCAAATATAAACAAAAAAAAGCTCAACTTATAAGACTATATAAAGGGTGTTCACGCTATAGCCAGTTGAGTTTTTGTGCAACACTTCGCTTCCTCAACTAAACACCAAGTGGGAGATCCTATAAAAATATGGATTTCAAATTATAAGATTTTTTGAAGTTCATTCACGTAAAGGGTTCATGATTATAAGTCGCAAAATTCAATTGGGGTAAATGAGAAACAATATGCAAAGTGCAAGTCTATAAAGAAGTCAAAATGGACAAAGCCCGCAACCATGTGAATACTATTAATAGATAAATATCGTAATCCTTAGCAGTTTTTGGAATGTGTCGTAGCCATAGATCCCAATACTTCACATCAGAGACCAAGAAACTATCGGATGCAGGCGTCATAGTATAGGTATGTACCAAATAAAGACTAGAAGATTCAAGCCAGCTGAAAAATTCTAAAATTATTTGACCGCGTTGGACGAAAAAGAAAATGTGCTCTTCAGCATTAAGAATGCTCAGAGATCTTTAACGGTTTACGAAACATATCATCATATTCAGATGTAGACCTCAGCGATTATTTGTCAACCCAAAGTAAATGTCTTAACTGTAAGATATTTGGATTGACAGACAGAAAAGTCTGTTTTAAGGAATCGTTTGTAATAACATTATTATCTGGAAGTACATGAAAACGAACTGGAGTAAATAATTCCAAATATACAGAAGAATTGTCGAGAAACAAAATAACTGCGGCTACTGCGCGAGGTTCTTTAATGACATTTTACTTTCTACTCAAAGACAAGATGTCCTGATGTTAGGATAGGACACTTGATATCGTATTAATAGCTCTGAATAGAGTCGTATCTGCCTCCTGTCTATTCCCAACTGTGTAAGGGAACTAGTGATCTACTACGATCTTTTAAGAAAACAGATTGAACTACAGTCGAACTTGCCTGTAATGAACTTCTCCACAAAGTACTTTTTTCAAGCTCACTGCATTTCGTCTTCTTCTTGAAATTTTTGTATAACGCAATTTTCTGTATAACAAGCACAAAATTTAATAATATCTTGGTGATCTCGGCATAGGCTGAGCAGCCTAATTAACATAACCAAACCTAATGCAAAATTGAAGTTCTGATGCTCACACTTATGAGTGAAGAACAGTGTACGGATTTAACGTACAGGCAACCTAGGCCGAAGCCTAGGGTGGCTGAATCCCGGGGCGGCAAAATTTGAGTCACCTGCATTAAAAGAAAACTATCTATTTGGACTCAGCTTAATATTTATCGCTGAACCTTGTGAAAAAAGGGCGGTAGGCTATGGATTGCCTAGGGGCGGCAAATACTTAAATCCGCCCCTGGTCAGGAATATATAGTAGTACGGGCAACACCCTAATCCGAACCAAGGTCCGCTGCGCCAGCTTAATATACCCTAAACCTTTGGAAACAGCATAAAAGCTCACGCTAGGAGTCAATATGCTTACTTTTTTTTGATTGTTGAAAAATCAGTAGATAGTCAAAAAAAACAAATAACTTTTAAATTATTACTTATTGATTACACTAAGCTTACAAGCTTAAGGGTCATCGAGTGAACCTCAGAATAAAAATGTTTTTTAGGGTCACTTAGTGCTATGAAACACGAAAATGACAAACTTTTTATTTATAAACATCTTTTTCGAGATTTTTCGAAAGACATGATATTAGGCACTTTTTTGAGTTATTGTTTCAACGATTCAACATTTCTCGTGAACAAATATTTTTAGATATTTCTGCATGCATACGATGATTATGATCGAAAGTTTGTATTGTGCTCTTTAAAGTGACATATGAGATAGTACAGATTAAGTAAAAATTATTGAAGTTAGAAACAACCAAAGTCGAAAAATATTAATTAATTTTTAGCACATTATTTCCAAATTCGAAATTGTTGGGTTTGTTTTTTATTGACGAATAAAAATTTTACAAATTACGTTAATCTTTACGCTGAAAGAAAATTATTTTAACGAAGCCTAAGATCTTCGAAGTCAGTTAGGAACTGTAGATGTTATGGAACCATGTACGTGTAAGTTCCAATATCACTGTAAAGAGCACATCAATACCTTTTGATCTAATCGTCTTTCATGTCGATACAAATTTAGTTCACGATATATGGTAGAGTAACTGAATTAATTTCTTAAAAACATGTTTTGGAAAGAATCTTAAAATCGGTGCTCAAGAAAAAGGTTTGTAATTTTCGTGTTCTCGGCCCAAAATTACCCTAAAAAACATATTTTTACGAAGGTTTATTTTTCATGAAAACAAGTTTTGTCGTATTATTTATTACAAAATATCGTAATATCTTGCAAAATAAAAAACTATTATCCACGCGCTTTTAGCCTTCACGGGTCTCTACTCTTCTGCTAACGACCCTAAACATACCACCCTCTACATAAATACCTCATGCCATTATTTTTCTGCCCATCTTCAAGTATAGTTCTTATAATTTCTCTCAGTGTATACACTCAATATTGCGGCTTTTGTGTTGCAATAAGTCTGGATGTTTTTTGTATGCAGTCTGTGCTTCATCAATTCTTGCAAATCTGAATGCCATATCTTTGAAAACGGTACTCGAGCAGCATTCATGTCAGCAACAGTTAGAGATGACGAACCGACGATGGCAGAGTTGCAATTAGGAGAAAGCAGCTCATCAAACGCGCATAGAAAAGTCATTGAGAGAGCAATGCGAAAAATTGGAATGGAAATGGTAATGGAAATGGCAACTTAAACAGTTCTTGATGGACGCTCAATGGTCAACCCTTTTGAGGTTTTAAACTGCTTTAGAAGAAGCTTTTACAAAAAAAGAAATCCCTACAACAACAGAAACCAAACCAAATGAAAAAGCAACAAAAAATCGTTATCGTAAAATAAAACTTTTACTTTAACACCTACGCACTTGGTGCTGGCTGGTTGGCTCGCTGGTGGTAACCGTCATTTTCCAGTCGCATTCACAGCGTTAAAAATTCAACAAACTCGGGCGGGGTCGAGGGTGGGGAGATGATGCTGATGAATAAAGGGTGGCGCATATTTTTGTTATGGTCATGCCGTTGGGAAATTAACGAGACATTTTTACGGTTACGTTCGTTTTCAAGCGCTTTTGTTGTGGTTAAACTTTCAGGCTCGTTTCACAATTCAGTCGCAATCATTTGCACATTTTTAGCCCATTTTCACTCTGTGTGTGTGGAACTCTCTAAAGGGCAGTAATTTTTGTAATTTTTTTTTTTTTTTGGTATTTTGTTGTTGTTGTTGTTGTCGGTACTGCTTTGCATTTTATTAAACGTCCAAAGTGCGGTCGCACAGATCCGTTTATCCAGTAATTTCCGGCGCAACAAAATTGCTATTGGCCAATATTGTGCTTGTTCAAATACTTTGTACATAACTCTTCTAAATTATGGTCCTGATATCGCTCATGTTGGCTTGCCGTTAAAAATTACACCACGCATTATCGAGCAATGCCAATAAACGGCCAATAAATCACTCACTTTGGCCCGCGATCGCGTCAATATTTGTTGCCCATATTGTTGTACAACAACAACACGGCTTATATTCCGCTCTTTTTTTTTTGCGTGAATTTTTATCTGGCTGCATTGGACATGCATAAATCACGGCACATGCGAGCGGGGTTGGCAGTGGCCAGGGGGGCTAGCTTCCATGACCACAGCGACAGCCTTAAATCCCATCGACTGCATAATTTATGCGCTTGCACATATTGTAGCCCGGTTTACTGCCCCTCCACCCCCTGCGTCCATGAAGCTATGCATAACCAATGTGGCAAGGATGTTACACCTCGGCCAAAACTGCGCTGCGGGCCTGCTGCAATCATTTAAAGCGCAAACAACAAACTATCGGAACTCGGATACTTCCCTGTAACAATGTATTAAACATTAGATTTGACATTTAGTGATTTACTATGGGATATTAATTGGAAGTCGGAACAGAAATTGGAAGCACACGCAGTTAAAGTGTTTATGGCTTTAAGAGTAGAGGTCGACGGCTAGATTTCGGTAGACTCTTAAGGGTCAGAAGTTTTTGTAGGTTCATGCTAGATTAAAGCTATAATCGGCCATTAATTATAACGAGCAATTCGGACGACACACACGACACTTGCTGTTTATTGATTCTTGTGCACCACAAGGTGGCGCCATTAAACATGGCAACTTGGGTGTTGCTTCTAGGCAAACGGATTGGCTACGCAGCTGTTAGCCTGGCTTGCAGCAAAAATTTAAGAATAAAAGTCTTGAAATGTCATAATGGTAGAGGTTATACTTCAGTATAGTCTTTAGCGAGTTCACCATTCATACCTGGGAGTGCGGATTAGGGAAATAAATTTTTCCGGAATTTCCATTTAAAAGGCGCGCGCAAAATGAATCGGTATATTTATTTTTTATTAGGTTGGTAGGACTGTTTTTGACATCTTGAAAAAATCGCGTATCAACGAGTTTGTTTGAAACTTTGTGTTGCGAATGAATTTTCACTGACGACTGTATGACCAAAACACAGACATTCGAGTGGTACAAATTGTTCAGAGTGAGTCGTGAAGACGTCACTGAATTGCCTCGTTTCTTCAACATCAAATACCGAAGAAAACGTCGATGCAGTAAAGAAAATTGTGCTCGAAAATCGTAGTGTCGGTATTCGTGTGATTGCTTCAGACCTTGTCATCTCCTATGGATCAGCCGAACACATTTTGGTTGAAGTTTTGGTCATACAACGCTTCGCGGCCCGACTCGTGCCAAAAACGTTGCATTTTTTTGTTTTTCTTTATTTTGGAATTTTTGGCCAAACACTCAACGAATGTTGTCGTTCAGGCTCCGTATTCACCAGATATGGCACCGTGTGACTTTTTCCTGTTCCCAAACTCAAATTGCCATTAAGAGGAAAGCGTTTTGACACCATTGAGATCATCAAACAAAATTCGACGAAGGAACTCAAAGCCATCCCTGCCCAGGCCTACCAGAAGTGTATGGATGATAGGATTAAGCTCAAATTATGACAAGATGTCGAAGACCGTCCTACCAACCTAATAAAAAAAGAAATATACCGATTCATTTTGGGCTCGCCTTTTAAAAAACGCCTTTCCAGAAACTGGTTATATAGTTATTAATACTGCAAACATAGTCCAGAATATGTACTGCCATTGCTACACCGATTCTTCTCCAGAAGAAGGCTACCAGCTTAAATAAACTGAAGGTTTAGCGGACCGCAGAAATGACTATCAGGATTTGATCGACCCTAAACGAAGCAGTAGGTGCCATCTTAAGCCTCCTGCCTCTGGCCAAGGAGGATAAACAATCAGCCGTTTTATCAGTTTTACGTAAAAGACAAGCGAAAAAAAGGAATAACTTAGACTTCGGTCATTTAAGAATCCTAAAGGAAAACCCCATAATCCCTGAGAGTACAGGAGCATTTAATAACTATATTTTGAGCCCATTTTCCAACAACGCTAGTGTACCGGACCTAGACGACTAAACAAAATCCACCTCATCTGGGACAAGGATATTGAGGGCAATTACATTGCGGTTGAACTGCCAAGGCAGCGAACTACTAGCACCCCCCTTCAGGAGGAAGCATTAAACCCCATTTCGCTCACATTGCAAACCAAACGTGGAATCGAATATTCAATACGTGCAGGATCTCACTGCAAACTTGGCCGGTACAAGTCACTTTGCTGTCTAAATAGAGCTCAATGTTATCTGAGCAATCACCAGACGCTGGCTGGTGGAAACTCATGTATCAAGGCTTAACGCTTCACTCCATGACTTTTTCAAAAGTGCCGCAACTTGAGGAAGAGCTGGAGATGGTAAAGTTCTGCTTCCTCAAGTCACACGTTTTAAATTACTTATCCCAGCTCTATTGTAACCAAAATGCAAATCGAAAAGTTAAGATTTGCGGGTCATATCATTAGAGGAAACAGCGGTCATCCAGCATAAAATATATTATTCGCTGGATGTTATAGAACCGCGAATGAGGAAGGCCTAGGCTTAGATGGATTGACTGTGTAGATACTGATGCAGTAGAGCTACACGTGAGAAATTGGAAAACGGTACCAAATACTTAATCAGGCGAAGACCCAGCACGGGCTGTACGGCCAAAAATGATGATAATCCCAGCTCTCAGAACTGAGTCCGAAATGCCTCTCTTTATTCCGACCATTATACACAACATATAGAAGATCTACTAGCAAAGAAAGGTGGAGAAACGTCCTCCATTGCGGTATCATAACAGACCAATTTTTGTGGCTTAAGTGAGCTGGGACGCCATGTCGCAACTGCCGTCCTAACCTAAACACCTTAATTTATAAATATCATAAGCTTAGATTTTTTCACTATTTCTAGATGGTCTTTTGGGGTAAAAACTGCATGGAGCATGGTTTCCTAACACTAGTTTTCGATCTTTATTTTTTGAAAAAAAAAATATTAATTAAATACTTTGCATGATATCATACTTACCATTTTGAGCTACAAAAATTAATTTTTCCAAAGCAATGAAAAACAAAATGGCCAGTCTGGAGTGCTACTAGAACATGACTAATTTTCGGAGAGGCTTTCAGGGCGGCAGCTTTATGAAGTCGCCATGGATCTAAAATATATATAAATAAAATTACGCTTAATATATGGATCATGAGCAAGTAGAAGTTATCAAAAATTTTTATTTAAACAATTTCATATTATAAAAATTAGTTCTAAAAATTGTTATTTTGACAAAATTCAACGATGTTCAATAGAAAATCATGTTTTAAGGATTGTGCTGAAATACCAAATCGATGGTATAACAATTAAACGAGTTATTTGCAAAAATTGCAAAAAAAAAATTGGTTTTGAGAAAAACGCGTTTAAAGATTTGAAACTAAGCCTAGTCCCATGCGAAACTTATACTACATTTTTTTTTTTTTAAGTATCACTTCGGGACATAAGTTTTAAAATGATTATCTACTAATTTAGTCAAACAAATTTTTAAAAGACTTTACACAGTTGATCTCCTAAAGAATACTTTTGACGAATTTGTATGAAATGTTTTCTTTATATTTGGGTTTACAAATGGCTTCCTATTTTTTGGCATCAGCCTAAAAATTTGAATTATTTTTTCTTCAAAAATAGTATAAAATAATGTTTAATCTAACATTTGTGACCTCAAATATTTATAAAACCGCCGATAACCGCTGTCTTATCCTTTTGTTCGCAGGATATATAGATATTTAGCATACGTGAGCGATTATGGCACTCTTCCTAAGAATGTAAAAATCGAAAAAAATTTACGAATTCATTGTAAAGTTTCTTTGATAAGAAAATCAGCCCGTTTTCAACTATTTATTTTGTGGTAAAGGCCACATATTACATTTCTTTGGCAATGACTCTGCCAAACTTTATCGTTTGTCTTGGAAAGTCTTCAATCCGATTGACACATTAATAAATGTTGCAAAGTGCCAGTGACAGTTTTTTTTTCTATTTTTTTTTCGATATCGAATTTCAAACACAGTGTTGACTGCATAGAAACTCTTCTAAATGTTCTTGTTTTTGTTGTTCTTGTATGTTGTCTTTGTTTATAAAGTGTTTCTGTGCATTTCAACGCATGTCCAGGAATCGAACTGCAAACAAACCCACCAAAGCTTGGCCCACAACTTAAATTGAATGCCATCCTCTCGCAGAAAACTTTTCAACTTTTTTTTTTTTTGTGCTCGTGCCATAGGAGTACCCGTCATACCCGCGTACCGGAATCCTGGCATCCCGACGCTCCATGATTGCCGTTGGCTTCGCCTTTATCGTTGCCATTTGCCGTTGCTGAAGGTGTTCATGCGTGCCAAGAAATCAATAGAAAAACTTTGAAATTACAAAATTGGAAAGAAAACAAATAGTGGGGCGTACGAGTGTATAAACAAACAAACGAATAAAACGAATAGTAGTCGAACAAACCAGAGCGGCAAAATGTTAGCTTTGGCCAGCCAAAAGCAAACAAATCCCTCTGACAAATGCTAGAAACTTTAGCTGCAACTTTTTACAAACTTGCTACAAACGGTGGGAGTACCTACCGAGCAGTATATGGAATATAAGTACTATACTTTATACTCTGCTCTCCTAAATATAGTACGACTATGTACACACAGTACACAGGACTCCGACTCCTCTAATACTTGGCTGGATTATAAACTTTGCTGACATTAGAATGGCGTGTTTTTATCATACAAAGACGACGTGTACTTTATATAATAATTTGTTGCTGTCGAGCTAACAAAAAAAATGACAAAATAATTTACAATACATTCGGGGCTTATACTTTCGGGGGTCTTCTCTTTTTATTTTAGGAAAAACATGCTACATTTGTTTGTAATTAGGTGGGTTTGTTCAAGAAGCTGTGCTTTTAATGCGCTGTATCCTTAAGGCTTAAGTTAAGAAAATATATACATACAGTCGGGATGGCTACCGAAGTACCCTTTATTTACACTCACGTCCATAATTATGTGCAGACTAAAAACATTTTTTAATAGGATACATGCGGTAATGTCTAAAAGACTTTGCTGAAGTTCGAAATCGAAAAGCCTTTTAAGTTCATAAGTATTTAGATTATAATGCAGTCTTAAAAATATTTTAAAATTGAAAAATTCTACTCACATGGCTTTGGTATATATTATTATCGCTATAGTTTGAATCTCAAAGACGAGAGCTTTTGAAAATAACCTCTGCAAATGGGATTTCCTTAGATGTTGCCGTCTTGCTCTTCTGCTACCCTTGACTCCCATGTGGAACATAGGGCCTTTGCGGTAGAGGCTGCAAAGAGATTTTGAGATGTAGTTAATTTTATTATAAAAAAAGTAAATGTCATTTTATTTATTAGAGTTTCGTGGAGAAATACCGGTTACGGCGACTTCAGCTCATACTGGCATAAAAATATTAAGCAATCCGGACAGTGCTCAACAATAGAACACCCTGTACTCATTCCAAAAATAAAAAAATTTACTGACAAATTTTGCATACTTTGTAGATTGTAGCAATTGGCCAAACGGGTTATGGTTGGTAGGGGATTGAGATGTGTATATGCCAAAGTTTCCTTGTTTACTTAGCAAACGTGCGTCTTTATTTTGAATTTAGAGGCCAGGCCTGCCAGTAGTGGCTATTTATAGCCAAAGTGGCTATATTTGATCAGCTGTGGCTAGAAAAAATATCATTTTGGCTATGGCTATTTTATTGGCTATTTTCTCAAAATCTTGGCTACTTTTTGGCTATTATTCTGATTTCCCGCGCGTTTCGTCACTTATCAACTCTCTTCTCATATATACAAAAATATACATCATATACATATGTACTGTAGTACATACATATGATGTCAGTTCAGTGGTCTCTCTTCTCTACTCTACTCTACTCTACTCTAGCATTTTGGGAGAGGGGAGAGGTGCAGACCTTTTTTTTTTTTTTTTTTTTACTTTTAGCTATTTTATATAGGAAGTTGGCTACTTTTGGCTATATTCCGTCCCCCAGATGGCTATACTGCCATAACTTTTACTGGCAGCCCTGTTAGAGGCACTTGCTATATGTTTATTTGCTACAGTTTTGGGTGTACCCTTTCCAGTTTTTAACTAGTCTTGAAAGTTTTCTAGCAATAGTATGCGCCAATCTCCTTGCTTTGGAACAATATATAGGCGTGATGCCACACAGTTTCAACTACGTACGCTAAATGGGCAACTTTTTATGAAATCTGGTATCTCCATTAATAATGATCTTTTATATTAAAACATAGACAAAATAATAAAGATAGAGCAGCTGATGAACTGGCGAGGAATGCACCACTTCTAAGGGAAGAGGAGAGGTCCCAACGAGAAATCGGTTGGATATATCCAAGCTGGGAATAAATTCCTTAGAATACTAACTGGTTTACCGACGGGACGCGTATACTAGAAAGAAATAACGTAAAATCTAGACAATTAGCTGAAAATAATCCACAGCGTAGAGAAGAGTTGGCTAGGAAACAAATCAAAAAAGACAAGAAAGCTTACTATGACGATCTGGCGAAGAATGCGCAGATAATGGCTGAAAAATGGGATATGAGAAATCTCCATAGTCTGGCAAAAACTGTTGAAGGTAGGATGCGCGTTGCAACGACTTGCCCTATAGAAGACAGAAATATATTTATATATAATATAAATATAATATAGTTGCCAGAAAGTGGCAACATGGTTACTGCTCAGAATGAACAGTTGGAAGTTTGGAAGAGATACTTCGAAGCAACACTAAATTCCTACAATAGCTCCAATGAGAATCTCCCAATCCGAAGGAGACATAATGTAAACAGGTAAATTAAAACTAGCGCTCTCACACCAGAGGAAATTGAGAGTGCAATTAACACCCTGGCAAACGGCAAAGTTCCGGGAGCAGATAAAATCGCCGTTGAATGCTTCCATGCGACTACTCACATGATGGCACAAAAGCTAACTCCGATTTTGGAAGCTGTTTGGACCTCTAAAAATGTACCTAAATCATGGAAGGAATTGGTAATTATCAAGATTTCGAAGAAACCGACAAATATGCTCTAACTGGAAGGTTATCTGTATCCTGCCAACCCTCGTGAAAAGCCTCCATCAGATCATATTAACAACGTTCTACGTAGAAATCAAGCTAGCTTTCGCCCTCAAAGATCTTGTATAGATCTACTAAACACTGTATCGTATTATCGTAGAGCAATCCGAGGAATTCATCTCTACGTTATACTCGTATTCATAGATTTTCACAGAAAACGTTTAAACACCTTTGATAGGGAAGCAATTTGGGTAGCACTTCGAGCTTGAGGGATTCCAGACAAAATTATTAATATCATAAAAGCGTCGTATACTGGGTCCTCCAGCTGAGTTTTGCTCGGCGGACAACTAAGCGATCCTTTTGAATGCAATAGCGGTGTGAAACGAGGATGCACACTGTCGCCCTTGCTCTTTATCACCGTTCTTGATTGGGTATTTGAAGCAGCTGAATTAAATAGTTTTGGAATCAACTGGAAAATTAACAGTAAACTAGGAGATCGAGAATATGTTGATGTTCTGTATCCTTCCCGTCATTCGGACCTTCAAAGCCAATTAGATAGACTCGCCACAGAAGCTCCAAAAATTGGTCTTAAAATCAACTGCGCAAAAACGAAAAGTTTGCGGGTAAACCCCACTAATACAAGCGCCCTTAGTATCGACAACTTGCATATTGAAAACGAAGTCAAATTCGAGTATCTTGGAATCCAAGTTGCGTAAAGTCAGAGCTGCCTTTGAACAACTAAATAGATTCTGGCGAGAACCGAATATCCGGCGAAAAACCAAAATACGAGTCTTCAACGCAATTTGCTTAAAGTACGGATGCTGTCCTTGATAATGAGAATATTCTTGCTTATTTAAACGCTGTTAATAAGTTTTCATTCCTCAAACACGCCATACTTTTTGTCTATCACTGTTTTTTTCTAGCCAATCGAAAATTCGTGATTCAATAAATTCTTCAAGGTCATGTGGCCAATTGTTGTAAGGTATCTTAATAAAATAGTGACCTATCTTTAAACATACATACTTTACACACTTCAAATATTTTGGTTGGAAAAATAAAGCAAAAATAAAAGTTTCGTAAGAGCTATTACGATTTGTGGGACTTTGCGAACAAAAGCAAGATATTTTATTTGCAAATGTGGAAAATATATAACTGAGTAGCCCAGTTAAAAATTGTATTTGTCAATCCTTTACGATTACGACTTGGAATTTTAATTTGTTTCTAATAATTCATTCAAAAGGATATAAAAAATGTTTAACGGCCATAGATTTAATTCAAACTTCAATCCTATCGCAGATCCAGTAAAGTGGTATGTATTACAAAAAGTCCTTTTTAGACACTCCTTTTACTCCTTTCGCTTAGCGCCGGCTTATGTTCGGCTTCCTCTATACTTGGAATTAAGTTCGACCAGGGCGTAATAATTGCCGCCGACAGATTGGTCTCCTATGGCTCTATGACTACCTTTCAAAACATGGACCGCATTTTCAAAATCAATGAGAATATTATACTGGCCGGTGATGGAGATTTTCCCGATGTGCAACAGATCAAACGCACTGTCGAGCAAAATGTATATGCTGATCATATTCACGGTGGCAATATAAATATGAAGCCACAAGGCCATGGCCAGCTGGTTAACCCAGATTTTTTACAACCGACGTTGTCTGATGAAACCACTTCTGGACTGCTTTTATAGTTGGTGGCATTGAAGATTGTGGTATTCCGTATTATGGAGCTATCGTGAACAATGAATGCGAACATTTTTTGAGAATGATGTGGTGAGCACAGACTTTGCAACATTATTGGCTAACCCCTTATTGCAGGAAGCGAAGGCGGCAAAATGTGGAACTCCTTTTAATTATGAATGAGGCAGCGCAGTTGGTAAGTCGATATTAAGGAAATAAACGTTTTTTTTTAGTTTTTAATGTTATTTCTTGAGATAAAAAAATCAATGGAAGTTTTGTATTACTCGTCATACGCAATCGATTTACCAAGTATAATGTTGGCATCTAGTACAAGTACGAGATGTTGTGTTGCAGGTCCATTTAAGGTGGACGAGGATTGGACAATTGCAAGATTGGTAGGGACATTTGAATTGGATGCATACCAAAGAATAAAAGTTATCATATATGATGAGCAAAGCTTACTTGGTTTTATGGGTGGAGGAGGCTAGCTCGGAGCTCTGGCGTAATGGGGGTTTTATGGGCCTCGTATAAGAATTCGTCGTCTGAACTCTCGTAAAAGATGGTTTTTTAGGCTTGTGAAGGCTACCTCGGAGCTCTGACGTATTGGGGACAACACATTCCCACATTTGCGGCGGCCCTTGGTTAATAGTATGTAAAGAATATCTCGGAGCTCTGACGCACTGGGGGTTTTATGGACCCCGCACTAGGATTCGTCGTCTGGCCATAGCTGCTAATAAATTCCAGCTGTGAATAAGCGGGGATCGGAACTTGCCACACTTGCGCCGGCTCTTGAGCCCACTGCAGTGCCTTACTACGTTAGTGGTTTATAGGGTTTGTGAAGGACATCTCGGAGCTCTGACGTACCGAGGGTTTTATGGACCCCATCGTCTGACCAAAGCTGCTAATAAATTCCATCTACATATTTGCGCCGGCCTTGGGAGCACCACGAGTGTTTTAATACGTCACTGATTTATGGGGTTTGTGGCGGACATCTCAGAGCTCTGATGTACTAGGGAATATCCCCGCATTGGGTTTCGTGATCTGACTGTAGCTGGTAATAAATTCCGGCTATGAATAAGCGGGGATCGGACCTCCCCGTCGGCCGTTGGGAGCACCCCAGTGTTTTACTACATCACTAGTTTATGGGGTGTGTGAAGGACATCTCGGAGCTCTGACATACCGATGGTTTTATGGACCCCGCATTGGAATTGGTCGTCTGACCCACTGGGTTTCGTTGTCTGACCGTAGCTGCTAATAAATTCAATCTGTGAATAAGCGGTGATCGAACCCTCCCACTACTGCAGTGCTTTCTACGTCACTGGTTACAACAAAACTCGCATTAGGCTATGTTTATACATATACTATACATATTATACCCACTATCGAGTGTATTAATCAATTTTCTAACAAATTACGTATAGCAAAAGTCGCGCTGAACACAAAACGATTACATGACTCGTCCCCCAAACTCCCAAAGAGACCCTCTCCGCTCCGCCACAACCAAGTTGGAATTGGATTTGTAAACGTAATTGTAATTGTAATTATTCCAAAATGTTCAGTTGGTTTTCCTTGTTGACTATTAGGTAAATGAAAACATTGCGTGCCGAGGACATTTTATTTGAGTGCTTGGGAGTTACCGTGTGGACTGGCTGGCTCCGACTTCTATACCACTTTATTTGCTATATTTCATGCCTGCCGCACTTATCTTCAATTGTTCATCACACAAGAGGCAAGAACCGAGCATTTTGTGTGCCACCCAACTAAATGTAATTTGAGTGGGTCGTTTTCATTTTCGTTGTTTCCCATTTTCCCCCTTTTTTTTTTTGTTTTTGGAGGAGTTTTCTGTTATTTTCCGGGAAATGGCAATTCCATGTTGCGTAGCCGGGCATGAGTTTCGTTCGATTCGACTTTATGTTCTAATTACTCGCACAACACAAAAACGCCATTTCAATTTGGAATTAAAATGAGTGGCACCGGCTGGGTCTCTAGTGGTCGGTTGGTCGCCAGTGGTTTTCAATGGTCGCCACTGTTGCCGCAGTCTCCCAACACGGATCTCTAGCAACAGCAATTGGTGACGTTAATTTTAATTATAGCGCACAAAATGGCAAAATGCAGCTTGACCCTCTAATTGTGGCTAACGTAGGCGGACGCCCCCCCAAAAACTGTGGACGATGCTGTTCTAGGAAATACATTATTAGTTGGGTTTTTATGAGGCTGTTAAGAATGCAGCTACCAAAAATGCAATGCGCTTTATTATGGCTTCCATCACAGTTAAGTCGTCATTTTTGGAGGATTTATAGCTCGAAGCCGTAAAAATAAAATATTCTACACGAGTTGATGGGCAGTTAGCAGCTTACGTTGAAGTTTTCTAATTGTTCGTTGGGTATAAGCAGAAGCTAGAGCTTTGGGCATTTTCTTAAGTGCCAACTTTTTGCCCAGATCGAAATGCAGGTGGAGATTTTGAATTGGGTTAAGAGTACCAATGCCTATTTTAAAGACTTACAAACTTCAGCCCACTAAATATTAAATGCTCCAGCACATCTCTACCTCCAGCTCTTCTTGAAAAATGTTTAAAATATTTACTTTGTCTTTTAAATAATTATGTAAGACATTTAGTAACATACATATATCCTAAAAAAATCATAATAAGGTAAAACAAAATGAAAGCATTAAAAATCACATAAAAGAATATATCACACAAAAGAATCAAGTCCGAAAAGATAACGTAGGAAAATCTCACTTGGAATCAGTTTACCAACTTTTTCTATACCAAAATATATAAAGCCGGAGTAAGATACCATCGAACGTAAACCCAACGAATTATCATAGAAAGGTAATTAACCATATCAACATCTAATAGAAATATAATCCAGATGTTACCAAATGTCGTCGCTAAAGTTATGTGTCTTCTACTCTACCATGTATAGTATAGGAATATTGTCTAAATCTAATGTCATCATTATTACTACAAAGAGAAAAGATCTGCCGTGGCAGTCCTGAGTTAACAAAGTCCAGTTTCCTCTGCATTTCTGTTGCGCTCCAAATATTGAACTATAATAGCAGAACATTCGAAGAAGCTTTACCTAGCTACAATTTTATACCCTGGACTCAGTCCTGACGAGCGAGTGGGTAAAAAGGTGCGATTCCCCCGGCCCAGAATTGTGACAAGGGCCGGGTGTAGTTACTGTCGTACTGACTCCATTCAAGCTAAAGACGTAATAGAGGGGCACAATATCTCCCGGGGCCTGATTTTTCTTTCTACGGCCCTGCCTATGCCCTTCCCATTGGGAAGTTCCCAAGCCATACATGATGCGACAGGTTATACAATTGGATTGTTTAACGAAAAATTAAAAGAAGACAATGGCAGGCCATCGATCTAGAAAACCGATGAAAACATCAACATAATCAAAGAATGGATGATAGTAAACCGCAAATTGACCATTAGAGAATTGGCAGAGAATTTGGTAATTGCTTTTGGCTCAAGAATAAAAATTTGGGCCTCAAAAAAAAAAAAAAAAAAAATTAGCCTTGTGTCGAAAAACATAAAATTCTGACAAAAGAGATCCACGCAAAAAAACATAATTGCAAAACCATTTTAAAACGGAATAAATATCATCCAACAATCACCGAACTCACCTGAGTTTGCTCCCTGAGAGTTATTCCTATTCGCTTGACTCGAAAAACCTCTCCGGGAAACGCGTTACAGCACTCCGAAAAATCTGAAGATTATTGTTTCGAGGTTTGTATATAGCGCTGGCATAAGTGAGATGAGTACCATCCAACAATCACCGAACTCACCTGAGTTTGCTCCCTGCGAGTTATTCCTATTCGCTTGACTAAAAAAACCTCTCCGGGAAACGCGTTTCAGCACGAGTGCTGAGTTCATCGAAAAATCGAAGATTATTGTTTCGAGGATTTCAAGCGCTGGCATAAGTGAGTTGAGTACCATCCAACAATCACCGAACTCACCTGAGTTTGCTCCCTGCGAGTTATTCTTATTCGCTTGACTCAAAAAAACCTCTCCGGGAAACGCGTTACAGCACTCGAGATGAGTTCTTCGAAAAATCGAAGATTATTGTTTCGAGGATTGGATCAAGCGCTGGCATAAGTGAGTTGAGTACATTGTAGGGATCAATATAAATTTTGATGAATAATCTTGTATTTTGGTTTTCTGAGTAAATTGCGGGAACTTCTTGATGAAGGTGGTATGTCTGCTTTAGACGATGATGTTACGTAGGTGCGAAGATATTCATAAATCTTTACTATCTGCCAGTTAACGCAGCATGTAATTGGAGGAAAAAATATTTACCTAAATTAATTTAATTGAGTTAATTTGACAAGAAAAATAAATAGCAACATCAGCAACTATTACCTGAGGGCATCTCAATAATCAAAGATGGCTCCCAAGACAATCAATGTCACATAGAAAATGATTTTATATAACATATGAGCCAAAACTGATTATGGACTTAAAACTTAGCAGATTATCATACTAGGATGTGGCCGTCGTCATATGATTATGCAGATATAATTACAACTTCAATAGCAATTGAGCGGGGAACCGGAAAGAAAAAACTCTGAATCTGTAAAAATGAAATGAGAAATCATGCTGAAAGACGTTAAACATTAGTAGCACCACTTACCTGATCGAAACTTTCGTCTGTCAAGAGGAAGTATCCAAATCAAGAAAAATGTCATAGATAATCTCTTGCCCAAAACCGATTATAGGCATACACCTTAGAGGATCATCTCAGTAGATGTGGATCACGCCTACGTCATTTGATTATGGAGTTACGAAGATATATTTGAAAATTTAAAAGCATGAAGCGAGCGCGAAACCAGATGGAGAAATACCTCAATCTGTAAAAGTTAAATGAGAAGAAGACGTTTGCCATTATTAGCACTACTCACCTAATCAAAACTTCCGTCTGCCAAGAGGATGTAATGACAATCTTACCTTCCAAATCAAAAAAATGGTTTTGTATAACATCTTGCCAAAAAAATAATTATAGGCTTACAACTTAGTAGATAATATCAGTAGATGTGGATCACGCCAACGTCATCTGTTAATGCAGTTACGAAGATACACATTGTTCATTCACAGCATGAAGTGAGCGCAGAACCGGATGGACAAATACCTCAATCTGTAATAATTAAATGAGAAATTATGCTGGAAGACGTTTGTCGCTAGTTGCGCATCTTACCTGATCCAAACTTTCGTCTGCCAAGAGGGAGTAATGACCACTTTGGGCACATATTAAACCATCACTAGAATTTATATGGTAAAATGTCGCCCTCTAAATATCGCGTGAAACTTGGCAGTGGAGCAGCATTGCCACATCTTAAGTCTTATTTCGTCGATTACCAGCAATACTGGCAGCCTTCCCTTAACAGATGCCATTCTACGTCACAGGTTTATTTCCAGTGGCACAATATCAGCTTCCAAGTCAAATAAAACGCACATGAATGGGGCACAGCTGTTTCCATATCCGGTGTTGGTTGTTACAAATTTGTAGTCTTGAAGTTCCCTATAAAAAACGAATTTTAAACAATATTTTTCAGCTATTAAGTCAAATTTATAAACAGCTTTACTTGATTTAAAGCTAATAAAAACCTTACCTTAAATAATGCACAGCTTTTAAACAAAATCTAATACAACATACCAAGAGCTGCTCGCGTAGATGCAGTCCACCTATCTCCAAAAACCCACCAAGCCAGACACAAATTGTCATAAGTTTTTAACAGACTGCTTTATTAAAAACATTGGCCAAAAAAATCAAACATTAACGCAGTCCAAGTCCTTCTAAGCATCGTCCAAGTAGGTCACCTTCTCGTTAATTACCAGCTGTGCCTTCACGAGCTCTGTCACCGTCATCAGCAGAAGCATGTCGCAGGCATGTCCATTGAAAAGTTTCTTAAAGGTATCCATATCCATAAGTGGCATCGATGTCAGCGCATTGTGCAGCTCACGACCCATCGCATTATCCGGACGACGTTTGCGTTGCAAAACATCGTTAACGTAGCGCAGCAGCAAATCCACCTTTTCTTCCAACTCCTTAATGACGTCCACAACTTGCACCAATTCCGGTAGCATATTAACTTTATTCTTGGTACTCGGTGAAGGTGGCGCATACTTTTGCATATAGTTAATGGCTACCAGTTCGTCTTTGGTAGCGCACACACCAAACGGCAGCAACGAGAACATCATGCCCATAGTGCCATCTGGCACACCCATGTCCACAGCGCAATAGAGACGTGTGTTAAGACGACAGTTACGCAGTCTGGTGTCCACCATCAGCAGCAAAGGCTCAGCGCATTGGGTCTTGAAGTATTTGTGCACGCCGTCAGCAGAACGTGGCACCAATAAGCCGGTGCAGAACCAACCCACAACGCTGTCCAGAGGATCGATCGTTTGACTCAAATCTTTCATATACGCAGCATACTGCAAATCCATATCCAATTTAGACTTGCGCTCCTTGTGCGCAATCGCATAGCAGCTGGTTATTTCCAGATCGCCATTTTTATTGCGGCGGCCCAGCAGGCTGCCAAAGGCGCGCATGTTCTCAATATTACGTCGTTCATAGGCATCGACGATTTGGAAGAGAACTATCTGATTAACGAACACCTTGGCATGCATGCTATAAGTTTTCATGGCGCACAGCGACATTTTGCAAGATATTTTAAAATAATGTATTAATTAGAAATTAAAACTAATTATCACGTGCAAACAAAAAGTAAAGCAGTTGAAAAGACAGAAATAAAAAAGTGCTGCCAATTGTGTAAACTACAGCTATGCGGCCAGGGTTACCATACGCAATAAATGAAAAATATCAAAAGCTTGTGAGCGCTTGGTTGAACTAAAATATACTCACAATAGAAAAAACTGTTATAAGCCATTTGAAATGGTCACCCTAAAATAACACTAAGCTAAATATTTCATTATTTTTGTTAATACAAACTTTTTTTTTCGATTCGCTGTTTTGTTGTTGCCAAAAATGTTTTAAAGTAGCTGATGCGACGAAATATTATAGAGTGCATTATGTTTAATAAGGAAACAACGGCTTGGTTACTTATAAAGAAGTTTTTTGTGTTTGTCACTGATAGATGGCTGTAGGGAAGCAGCACATGACCCTCAGTTCCAACTCATCCCAGAGCATTTTGCGGCGGATTACCAAATTAAACAATTTGCTTGCACAATTTTATTTTTATCTAGGAACAAGCAAATCTATCATGTTATAAGTCTGCAACATTAAAGCTAAACAGCTGACGCTAATTTTAAATTCCCAACCAGGCAACAAAATATCATTAAGACCCCAAGGATATAAGATAAGATTGCTGTTGATCTTCCAATACAATAAAATTTGTTTTTCTTTCCAGCTGCTTTAGTTTCTTCGGCAAACGCTTTTTAAGCGACTGTCACGTTGCTATGTGGCAGTTGGAACTCCTAAGGCGGTATTGACCACTGCGGGAGGACCAGTAGCAGCAGAGCAATTGCTTTTGGTGGGTGCAAATGTGAAGAAGCAACCAATGGAAATTATGTGCTGTTTGAAAGCTGCTCGGAATAATGAGGGCAAATGCAAGCCTTTAGTTGCTAAGAAAGAAAAGCAAAGCGATGCATGTGACGGTGGAGATAACAAGAAACCGCCGCCGGGGCCGAAACCAAAACTGGAAAAGCGCATCAAGACATTCGAGATTTATCGTTGGAAAGCAAGCGATCAGCCCGCTATGCAAGAATATAAAATAGATCTTAATGATTGTGGTGCAATGGTGCTAGATGAACTTATCAAAATCAAGAATGAAATGGATCCGACTTTGTCCTTTAGACGCTCCTGCCGCGAGGGCATATGCGGTTCCTGTGCTATGAATATCGATGGCATCAATACGCTGGCTTGCCTTACAGCCATCAACACTGGCCTTAGCTGCTCCTGTAAGGTGTATCCGCTGCCACATCTTTATGTAGTAGGCGATCTTTACCTGATTTGACACAATTCTACGAACAGTATGCATCCTTACAACCTTGGCTGCAGTGTAAAAACTTGAAGAAGGAGTTGGGCAAGGAACAGTATTTGCAGAGTGTGGGGGATCGATATTCGCTGAACGGCCTTATAGATTGCATTATGTGCGCTTGCTGTCAAACAGCCTGTCCTTCATACTGTTGGAATAGCGAGAAATATCTGGGACCAGCTGTGCTCATGCAGGCCTATCGTTGGGTCATGGACTCGCGTGATGAGGCTACGCCAGAACGCTTAACTTTTCTACAGGATTCCTGGAAGCTTTATCGTTGTCATACAATACTCAACTGTACCAACACATGCGCTGTTTAAGGAGCAATGCTAAACAAAAATACTTCAAGTTTCATTAGTTTACGTTTCGTTTTGATTTTCGTATTCATTTCCTTTTTTGTAAACATAATTGAAACGTATTTTATTGAGATTTATAGCATATATACGATGCATAGAGAGGAGGACTCTACCTTCCGGTAGGAACATTTGCTGAATATTGCAAGTATTGAAAATTGAAGCTGGCGAGGTACAAGCTTAAAAGCTATATAACTGACAGATACTTCTTCATAAAATACGACGATGAATGCTCTGAAATCATAAAGACGACAGCGGGAGTACATAAAGGCAGCATACTTGGCCCCATATTATACCTGATATACACAGCTGACATACCTACGCCAACTACCCCAGGGACCATGTTAGCAACATTTGCAGACGACACTGTGATATTGTCAGCTAATAACAGCGAGAAAGTAGCAACAAAAACACTACAAAACACACTATAACTGACAACCCTTTGGTTCGAAAAATGGGGCATTGAGGTCAATAAAGACAAAACGACACTAGGAGAAAATCTGCGAGACATCCAATAAAAATTAATGGAGAAGACATAATACTACGCCCGAGTGCAAAATACCTAGAGATCACGATTGACTCAAACTCACATGGAAGCAACACATATTGAACAAAAGAAATGAAAATCAAATTCCGACAACTCTACTGGCTACTAGAAAACCAATCTAACCTAAGCTTACATAACAAAATAACAAAAAAATAATATATAAATCAATAATAAGACCGATATGGACATATGGACTAGAAATATGGGAGACTACCAGCAAATCGAACCTACAACTAATTCAAAGAAGTCAATCTAAGATGCTTAGAACAATTACAAATGCAGACTGGTACATAAGAAATGATGATATTCGCCACGATCTTGAAGTAGACACAGTTACGGAAACATTAATGAAAAATAGCTGTAAACACACCATGCGACTACTACATCACGAAAATATAAAAATGAGACAAATACCTGAAATGGAACTCCAACCAAGACGACTTAAGCGCAAAACACCAACAGAACTAGCTCACATCTTAATATAATTACAATCAATACCACAAACAAATATACCTTATCTTCTATAATAATAAAAACTAAATCATACTAAACTTAAAATATTAATGTACTCTTTCGAAGGAAAAGAACATTGCAATTCCGAACCCCCTATAATATTGTAATTACTTATTGTTAACTTAAACAGATTGTAATTTATAATGGAAATAAAAAATACAAAAATAATTTGGCAATCAATTGTCTTTTGGTGTTCTAAAGCAATATACTGGATTTTATTGCAAGCTGGTGGTGCAGGGTATCCCAAAGTCGCTTGCGCATGGCTTTAACGTACGCCATATATTTTTGATAATTAAAGTTAGAATTTTTAATTTGTTGTCTATTTATTATTTCGAAAATGGCACAATATTGTGGAAAATGCTTGTTAAAATCATGAAAATATGTCATAATATTTTCAATATTTTTTCTGAAATGTTTATAGTTTTCGTTATTTCCAAAGAAATCGAAAGTTTTTTCTATGAGTAATTTAATTTAATTTAATTTTTTTTAATACAGCTTTTTTTTACAGCTTAATATATCCTCCATTAAGTGAAGGCACTTTTTTTTTAAGTTTTAAAACATTTGATAATAATTCAAAATCTGTTTCATAGAAAAATATTCTTAATGTGACTTTCCAATATGCTAGTCAATGTCAAGCATGTAAAAAATAAATTAATTGGTAAGCTTAACCAAATATATCCTAAATATTCCTAAGTCTTTAGAGATAAATTTATAAATCGTATATGTCTCGTCTAATCTAGGTGTTCACTCAGATGGCAGCGAAAAGTCCTCAGTTCTTTTCAGCCATTTGATAGATCCGATTGGTTCCGCTTGCTCAGATCTTGCTGCTGCCTTCCAAAATAGAACCTCTGCTAGATGTTTTGAGGGACTAACATCCATGACGTATATAGTATTTTGTTGATTATTGTTGAAATCCTAGATTATATTCTTTTGTTGTTGCTCAGTATATTATTTCCTAAGGTCCGATCCATTATTGTTTTTTAAAAGTGTGTTCAGTTACCATTGTGTCCATTGTTTCATAAGTTTCTCATCTGTTTATCCATCATATAAATTCTATAATTATGAAATACTTTAAAAATTGAAATATTTAAGTCTTTTACACAACTTACCTAAGAATTGTTAAAATTAAAAACAAAAACATTTCCAGAAGTCTGTTGAGTGTTATGCAATCCCTGAGAATTAAGTATCCAATTTGCCAAAAATGAATTTCTGTCGTTTTGCATAATTGTAGTGGCATTATTAAAACACCCAACATCTTGAGCGTTAACCGACTGTACGCAGGACTCTATTTCCACAAGGGCCTGGGTATTACGATATTGAGCAGGCATCACTTCATCTATCATGTTGGCACCTCTTATTAGTGACTCGAATGAGTTCGTAGTGGTCAATGGGCCGGACTGTTCGTATGTTCGATAATCGGAGATGTGGTTCGGTGGTTGTTGGCAATTAAGAACGGGAGCAGTTGTCAAAATTTCTGGCCTGCGGTGCCAGGTATCATCATTGGAAACAACACGTCCAGGGCGCACTGAGTTTTCAACCACCAACGCACCGAATTTATTTGGTAGATTTTGATAATCGTTGTCTGTAATTTCCACAATACGTGGGGATTGTTCTGTAGGCCAAATTGGCAACGCAAATGATTGATCTACCGGCAAGTGGCGAAAGTTATCTTCGTGGTATGCATCATGTCGTGGGTATACCGCAGGCATTGATGATTTGCGCAACACCAAAGCCTCCGATTGATCATCCGAAATGCGGTGAAGTGTATCTTTTATGTGCACAATACGGTAATCTTCAGGTACCAAAGTGCTGCGCATCACTGGAGCACCCGATTGTTCTATAACGTTGCGGCGAACGTCACGCTCTTGGTATGTATAATGTCGGGCACGGTCACCCGGCCATGATGAAATACGGGAAGACAATGCACCTGACGGAATTTGTTCTTTGTTGCCTTCTTTTGGCTTAAACCCATTACGCGGTTGCTGCTTGTTGCGCATACCTTCGGCATTGTTTCCAATACTCAAATTTTGTTGATTTCGTTTCGGAAATGTTTTCTTTTGAATTCCTTTAGGCCCTGCACGTTGAGTCTGGCCACGATGTTTCATAGACTTATTTTTTTTTAGTCCATTGCGTCCATAAGTTTTACTGTAATCTTGCACGTAGTCTTTGCCATACTCGTCTGCAACGTATCACTCAAATTAAAATTAACAAAAGTTTATAATTTTTAACTTACCCAAAGACATCAGAATCGTTAATGCATTAAAATCAGTCAAAGTCATTGTGGCAAAATTAAAGTAGCCAAAAAAAACAATTAAATGTTGCGGAAATATGTAAATTGCTTGCACGACCTACGATGAGTTGCCACAAATGTGAAGTGAGTGATGGAATTTTACGAAGTTAGCCGCGATTACTGCAACTATCGAACGTTTATCGAGTGCACACATGTGCTTTTTGCCATTATCGCTGCAGTGCAGTTTTTTAGGTGGTTATCGATTAATGGCGGTCACAGCTGAATTTTGAATTTTGTGTTGCTTCATGGTCCACATGGGTTTGTGTCTGCTACAACGATTGAACAATGAAGGAATCGACTTATCCAATTGATATGTCTTTGGGTAATATAAAACTGAGACTTTTATTTAATTTCTTATTTACTTCAAAGCATTTGCCAACTTGCAGACGAATATGGTAACAAGTTTGTCTAGAGGTAATTATAGGAAAAGGTTCGTAGAATCAGCGCAAGTGCGATATTGGCGCATACAAAAAGAACTATGCATCAATGTACCAAGTGATGACTTACAATAATAGTTCGATGCAACAGAGAAACTATTCAAAATATGGAATCCTATAAGCAGCTTCAAGCAGAAATACAAACAAAATAACAATCGCGGCATGAATCGCAACTGGGTTACTTCGAACAATTCGAACCTGCAGAAGAAGTTTCAGACTAAATCGTCTGCTCAGTAAAACAATAGCACGCTAACTCGAATTAAAGCCGATATAAAATTCATTTGTTCTGAAGTTTCGGCCAGGAATTTTATGTTATTATTACAAAAAGGCGCTGAGAGGAAGATTGACACGAAAACATCGTCGAACAAATAATTTTTCAAACATTGTACACAAAATGTTATTTTAAAAAAAAAATGGTTTTGGAATAAACAGCGAGAAATAAATTGATTGTGGTATATTCATTTATGTATCTTGGAAGTAGGGCGCTCCAACATACACGCTTGGATGAAGAGACTCTGCTTCCTATAATTTTTTTTAAAAAGATGTGTAGATAGGTTTAGTAAATTTGCCATGTTTTAATTAAAGTTGATGCCAACTAACAATAGCCCATATTACCTTAGGAGGGTGAATGTGACTTTTACTGATCCACGAAACAAGTTTACAATCGATGGGTTGATAAAATTCTTTAGACTCCTTGCACAGGCTAACATATGTATGTATGTGCTTCCATTACCCCCACTTTTAGTGGTTAGGTTATGGAAATTTTTTAAATAAAGCAATTTTTTAGTCGATTTGGTTAGATACATACAAAACGTGATTTACCCTATTGTCAGCCAGAGTGCGGAATATTTATATTTTCCATATATCATAAAACGTAACTTTCAATTGTGGAACCAATTTCTTTTCAATTTGAACATGAATTTCGCAACTCCAAATCCGATGTGCATGTTGCCAAAGCAGGTGGATACCACTTGGAGTCGGGTTTTCGTACGGGCTTACACTCATATTTAAAATATGCAAATAGTTCGCGAGTAAAATGGAGAACTTTTATAGGTTACATGCCTAAAGAAGATCTGCTAAGCTCTTTCAAATAGATAACCTGATTAAGAAATAATAATAGGCCGCCTCTTATCTGAAGAACAGACACCGTTTGCAGCCGCTCGCTACGAGACTGACGCTGCCAAACTTTGGGGGACCTTTAAATCATATATGACGAAGTAACGCCAATGAAGCTCCCTCTCTCGTTAACCCTGGCCGTACCTCCCATGCGTTTACCTCATCTTCTGTACGGTTGCCCAGGTTACCAGGATGTACCACTGGGAGGTGAGGGATTGACAAATTAGGTGTCGTCGTGGTCTTTTGGAGCTGGGTTGCGCCTTCCGATGGCATTCGCCCGAGCAATCAGATTTGTCTGATTTGTCTGTACCACAATATTACGAATAATATTAATCCAAAAGAATATTTAGTAAAAAATGCAATCCCTTTTTGTATAAAATAAAAGATGGCGTTGGCTAAATTCAATCGCGGATGTTTTTGAGTTACCCAGTACCATTAAATTGCAATAAAATATGGAACATTTCTTAAGTATTCCAGAAAACTTTGATTTTAATCTAATGCTGTTACGATACCTTCATAATAAAGTAAAACAAAGAAACAAACGAATTATGCACTTAAAACATATGATTCTATATAAAGCCCCCATTTAGATAAAATTCGAAACAGTTCTATAATTCTTTATATATAGCTATAGCAAAAAGAGGAAGACAATCATTGCCGTATAGGTGTAGGATATATACGATTCATAGAGAGGAGTATGCTGCCTTTTTGAAAAGTTAAGCTGGGGAAGTACATAATATTGAAAGGGCTCGTAATTGTTTCACAAGGGAGTCAAATAAATGGATTCTAAGACAACTGAAAATATCAGTAAATAGGAAAGGACCAAAATATATAGGCATTAATCATTGGTTGAAAATAAAAATGACGAGAACACCACATAAATTTGGGTTTACACAAAATTTACAATAATAGCAATATGGATACATATATAATAGATATAAACCCATTTTTAAACACAGTCACACCAATAAAAAATGGTATTTGCTTTAGACGACTTTTATTTTTAATTCCCAAATTGCAATTTATAAAAAATTAAGTTGATGTTAATTACATTTCTGTACCTAGTCAAGAACAGGGAATTTTGCTTTTGTCATCATGCGTCATTCTATAAAGAAAATTTACATCAGCAAAAAAAAAATAATATTATTATAAGTTTTATATGACTTTTAATAAACTTACCTAAAGCGAAAGATTTAGCGGGGGCCATTAAATTTCTGAGCAATTTCCGCGGACTCAGCCGCAGTTATTGGTTTTATGGTTATCTCCTCTATGTTAGAAAAAGTTTTGGTTTTGTAGCTTTTTGGTGTCTTAGCGCCTGACTGAGGTTTCATTTCAAGTAGGTTTTGATTTAAGAATATCAAAAGATTTAGCGGTGCCGCAGTTATTGGTTTTATGGTTTTAGCGCCTGACTGAGGTTTCTTTGTATCAATCTTGGTCTCCTGAACGCTTTGCGAATCTGTAAATAAATTTGGAAACTCTTCATGATCTGTCTATGTAGCAAGGCATTATGGCTGGCATGCAACGTTTTCTTGGAATTGGTTCCATGCGTTGACCAAAGTGAAAAAACTTAAATGCATATTACCTTCGAGCAAGACAGACCCAGTTTCCTTTAGCCCCTCGGTTTGCAGTTCTGCCGACATTTCCTGATCGTGCTCCATAGTTTAGTTGTTTTATGAAAAACCCTTTTTTTTTTGTAAATTAAGCACACGCGCAACTTGACTTGTGACAAAACTCAATGTTAGTGATGCAAAATGGCTGCTACGATTGCTGTAGCTATCGCTAACCTATCGATACTAAGGAATCATCGGCTAAATTATTTTTAAATAAGCATTGTTATGTTTTTGTTCCTTTCCGCCGTTCCAACTCATACCAAAACATTTTGTTGTCGCAAAATTATGTTCTACAGATAGTGAAGGTCTTGTATACTCTTCCATTCTTCTTTTTATGTGGCCATAACAACCCGATTACCGGATTACGGCCTGCCTTAAAACATCTCTCCAGGCACTTCTGCATTGCGCGCGCCTTCTCCAGTTGGTCACACCGAGCGAAGACAGGGCCCCCTCCACTTGGTCTTTCCAACGCAAACACGGTCGTCCTCTCCGCCTACGGCCGCTGACTACCGCATCGAACACACGTCTAGCTGGACCATCCTCGTCCATCCTAACGACATGCCCGAGCCAGCGTCGCCGCTGGATATTGATGCGCTGAGCAACGTCCATGTCGTTGAAGAGCTCGTACAGCTCCTGGTTGGTGTGGATGCGGTAGTCATCGCCAACTCGAATAGGACCAAAGATCTTGCGCAGTACTTTCCTCTCGCAAACTCCCAAGGCAGCTGCATCAGTTAGCGACACGGTCCAGGCTTCCGCGCCGTAAAGAAGCACTGGAAGGATGGTGCCTTGTAGAGTGATAGTTTTGTCGCCCGAGAGAGATCTCTACTACTCAATTGCCTATTGAGACCGAAATAGCACCTGTTGGCAAGAGTGTTTCTGCGCTTGATCTCCAGGCTGACATCGTTGTCGGTAGATGAATTCCTTGACAACATCGAAAGTATAGCTGTCGGCCGTAATCTGGGACCCAAGCCGCCGCACGTCCCTACTTGTCGACAGCATATACTTCGTTTTGCCCTCATTTACCATCAGACCCATTTTCGCAGACTCCCGTTCGATAGCACTGAAGGCCGCGGTGACATCTCGCTTGGTACGCCCAATGATGTCGATGTCGTCGGCGTACGCAAGGAGCTGGACACTCTTGTAGAAGATAGTGCCATTGCGATGCACGCCGGCCTTCCGCAGAACGCTCTCCATGATGAAGTTGAAGAGGTCGCATACTCTTCCATTGGAATACCATAATAAACAATTTGCTTGTACAATTTAATTTTTATCTAGAAACAAGGATCTATCTATCATGCTCTCAATCTACAACTTTAAAGCTAAACAGCTGACGCTCATTGTAAACCCCCAACCAGGCAAAAAAGAAAAATATCATTAAGACACCAAGGATATAGACAGCAATCTTCGAATGCCGAGCTGTAGGGCGTGCTTGGGACTTGTTATTGTTACCAACGCATGGCTGGGTGCTTGTCCAGAACGTTCCCGACGTCAAATGCAGCTGGTTGCACCACAAAATTCAACGCAATTTGTAAAATGAAATCGATTCAATTGATTGTTGACTTTGCCAAACACACATGTACACAGCACACACACACTACACATAGATACAAAAACAGACACAACACACACTCACACACATGCATATTGTGTACCTACAACCAACACACAAACAACGCTCTCAGTCAATGGCATCCTGCTGCAGGAAGCCAACGCCAATGCCGCCATACCACGACGTTGACAGGTGTCTGAGGGTGAATGAAACAAGTGTAGCACCGGAGCAGGGAGGGATTTTGGGGTTACAGAGGTGGGATATGTCGTAGCGCCGGTTCTCTGCCTGGTATGTCTGTGTATTTTGCACTTTGCTTGATTAAATTTCAATATTTACTAAAATGTCGCTGAACTCTTTTTGACAGCTCTGTAAATTTCATAACCAGAATGGACATAAAATATGGTCAACAGTGTGTAAATTTCAACATGACAAGGGCATACATAAGTACACCGAAATGGCTTTTTAACCCCCGACGCAAAAAGAGGGGTGTTATAAGTTTGACGTGTCTGTTTGTCTGTTTGTCTGTCTGTCTATGGCATCGTAGCTCCCGAACGCATGCAGTGATGTCAATTTAGTTTTTTTTGTATTAAAGGTGAATTATGTGCGAGTGTTGTTAGACATGTTTGATGAAAATCGGTTGAGCCGTTTAAAAGTTGTGGGGAGTAAAAGTGGGGAGAAAAACATCAACTTTGTCCGATTGGCTTAAAATTTGGTCCTATTGTAGCTGACGACGTCACTGATTAGAATTTGAGGTTATTTTTGCTCTATCTCTTCTCGTTTAGAAGTAATGGCCATTTGAAGTAAAAAACATAAACTTTGTCCGATTGGCTTAAAATTTGGTCCTATTGAAGCTGACGACGCCACTGATTCGAATCTGAGGTTATTTTTTCTCTATCTCTTCGCGTTTTTGCTCTATCTCTTCGCGTTTAGAAGTTATGGCCATTTGAAGTTAAAAACATAAACTTTGTCCGATTGGCTTAAAATTTGGTCCCATTGAAGCTGACGACGCCACTGATTCGAATCTGAGGTTATTTTTTCTCTATCTCTTCGCGTTTTTGCTCTATCTCTTCGCGTTTAGAAGTTATGGCTATTTGAAGTTAAAAACATAAACTTTGTCCGATTGGCTTAAAATTTGGTCCTATTGAAGCTGACGACGCCACTTATTCGAATCTGAGGTTATTTTTACTCTATCTCTTCGCGTTTTTGCTCTATCTCTTCGCGTTTAGAAGTTATGGCCATTTGAAGTTAAAAACATAAACTTTGTCCGATTGGCTTAAAATTTGGTCCGATTGAAGCTGACGACGCCACTGATTCGAATCTGAGGTTATTTTTGCTCTATCTCTTCGCGTTTAGAAGTAATGGCCATTTGAAGTTAAAAACATAAACTTTGTCCGATTGGCTTAAAATTTGGTCCTATTGTTGCTGACGACGCCACTGATTCGAATCTGAAGTTATTTTTGCTCTATCTCTTCTCGTTTAGAAGTTATGGCCATTTGAAGTTAAAAGCATCAACTTTGTCCGATTGGCCTAAAATTAGGTCCTATTGAAGCTGACGACGCCACTGATTCGAATCTGAGGCTATTTTTGCTCTATCTCTTCTCGTTTAGAAGTTATGGCCATTTGAAGTTAAAAACATCAACTTTGTCCGATTGGCTTAAAATTTGTCTGTCTGACTGTCTGTCTGTCTGTGGCATCATAACTCCCGAACGCATGCAGTGATTTCAATTTTTTGTATTAAAGGTGACTTATGTGCGAGTGTTCCTAGACATGTTTGATGAAAATCGGTCGAGCCGTTTAAAAGTTGTGGGGAGTGAAAGTGGGGAGAATGCGTAAAAAAAAAGCAAACGAGCTTGACCTTAAATGTAATCTATACCTTAACAAGAATCTAAATTATAGTAAGTATATTATAATATACTAAAGTCTAACTTAACCTAACCTACCTATAAAAAGTATGAAATAAAAAATTAAATTAAAAATTTAAAAAACCCCCGAACTTAAGTAATTTTCATTTAAAAAGTGAAAAATAATAAAAGAAACTTAATGTTAAAGTACCTAAGAATCTATTAATAATTCTAAAAAAATACGTCGCGTTGGGGGACCGCTCCTAAACTAACAATTTAAATACAAATAGTCTAATTAAGCAACAAAGATTAACTTAAAAACAAAATTAAGAAAATACTTCAAAAACTTTCATAGAATTACTTCAAAAATTTGCATGTAAGATACGACCGTCAACGACGTCTGCCCTCGCGTGTCCCCCAACGCGACGTATTTTTTTTAGAATTATTAATAGATTCTTAGGTACTTTAACATTAAGTTTCTTTTATTATTTTTCACTTTTTAAATGAAAATTACTTAAGTTCGGGGGTTTTTTAAATTTTTAATTTAATTTTTTAAAAACTTTCTTTATTATATTTCGGATTATCTGCGTCTGGCATCGGATAAAACGGAGCATTTATTTTACAAGTTCTGGTCAATCTTTCTAACAACCAATGTCATAGTACGTCACAATTACAATAGCAGCCTACCCATGTCTCATTTAATCAGCAGTCCTGCATTGGTACTGGTGTATACAACGGGTCCCAATGATCCCATCATGGAGATAGCAGCTCAAAGTTTAAGCGGCATCAGATGGCATAAGACCATCTTTGTGCTATTTCCAATTATGACTTCAACAGATCAGCAAGATCCTGCAAAGCTGGAAATACTAATTAAAAACATATTCGACTGGGCGTGGAAAAAGCAATTCACCAGCACACTGCTGATAACCTTGGGTGAAAACATATTCATTGAAGAACCCTATCCCGAGCGCGTGCTTATCAATAAGACGGAAAGCTGGAATGCCTCCGAATTTTTTGCAAGATATGAAAACAATATGAAGGGATACATCATAAGCACGCCTATTCTATACGATCTGCCACGTGTTTTTATGTCGGATCGTCCGGTTAACATTTACGAGAAGAGTTTTGTGCACGGCACCAGTGGAAATTTCTTTACGGGTTTTCTGCAGTTCGTGAATGCTACATTGTTGGACACTAGCTCAAACTACACCTTTGACTACTTGGATATAAAGTTCTTTATTAATCTTTTAAATCAAGGTGTTTACGAGACCCTCATTCACTCTTACACGGACATGGCCAAGACTATGCAAACAGAGCACAGCTATCCTACTGCCATCACTGATTGGTGTTTTATGGTGCCCTATAACAATCGTTCATCGGAATATATGTTTTTGCTGCAAACCATGGAGTACAGCACCTGGCTCATGTTGCTGGTAGCCATGCTCTATATGACTATAGCGCTCTATTGGTGCACTCCACAACGACCCAGAGATTTTTCCGCCGCACTACTCCAAACCATGAGCTCTTTAACGGGCAATACACCTATATCGATTATAAAGCGGTCCACGCTGCGTATGCGTTATATGTACGCTATGTTCTTTTTTATGGGCATTATGACCACCACTATGTACACCTCGAAGATGGCCAGCTTTTTTACAGCCTCACCATATCAACAACAAATAAGGACCATGCAAGATGTTATCGATGCCAATCTACGCATTTTGGTCTTGGAAGTTGAATTTGATTATATGACTCACAGACCAGAACAGTTTCCTACCAAATTTTTAGCGCAACTAGATGTGGTATCCAAGAGGGTAGTCGATAGATATCGAGATACATTTAATACAGATTTTGGCTACTCAGTCACAACGGATCGTTGGGAATTTCTTGTACTGCAACAGGAGAATCTAAAGAAACCTCTATTTATTCTTACGGATATATGCTCTGGTCCATTTTATCATATCTTTCCGATGCATAAGGACTCGCACTTAAGAAAAATATTCCTTCGTTATGTATTAGTAGCTCAACAGTCTGGATTGATGAGTCATTGGAGCAGGATGGCGTTTTGGGAAGCTCTGCACTTGGGTATTATCAAATTACGAACTACGTCAGATGAACCGTTGCCCTTGGGCTTTAAATTCTTTATAGCAGCCTATGGGGCTTTGGGGCTTGGGCTGATTTTGGGTGGTCTGGTGTTTGCGCTGGAAATGAAATGGTATCAGTATATACCAATTAGGAGAAAGCTCAAAAAGCGCCTTAGCAAAAAAACCAAACGAAAAAATGTTAAAAATGTAAAAAAGTAAACTTATGGTAAACTGCATCTGCTCTGTTCTCATCCTGACTGCCCGATTGTAATAAATGTTACATGTTACTTCTGAAGAAACAAAATACAGATACCAATGTGGAGTTGGTACAAAATTCAAATCCTGTAGCTTATTCTTTTCGTTATCCCCCCCAACTGATGCATCTCCGCTTTGAGTTTGAGGGCACGTTCTGATCTCCTAGGTTCTCTCTCAGAAAAAGCTCCATTGAATTGGTGAAGTCTAAAGCCGATGAGTAAGTCGTTTATTCATTCATTATGAGGCCATGACAACCCGTTCTCGGATTAAGGCCGACCTCTACAGCTCTAGCCAGGAGCCTCTGCCTCCCGTTCGCTACTCCAATTGGACAACTCAAGGGAGGAGGTTGTCTTCTACTTGATCTTTCCATCGGAGTCGGGGTCGTCCCCTTCGTCAGCTTTCGTTTCGAATACCTTTTTCGCTGGAGCATCGTTATCTACATGTACGACATGCCCGAGCTAGCGCAGATGTTGTATTGTGATGCGCTGGACAACATCTATGTCATCGTAGAGCTCGTACAGCTCGTGGTTCATTCGTGTGCGATAATCGTCCTCAAAACGAACGAAACCGAAGAAGTTTTCTCTCAAACACCCCAAGAGCAGATGCATCTGTCCGTGACACAACCCATGAGTGTCAGTTTTGTTGGTCGAGAGAGGTCTCTTCTACACATCTGCTTTCTGAGACCGTAGTAACACCTATTGGCAAGTGGGATTCTTCGTTTTATCTCCAGGCTGATACGATTTTCGGTGTTAAAAGCGGTGCCAATGTACGTGAATTTCTTGACCACTTCAAAAGTATAGCTGTCCACTGCAACATCGGATATCGATGATATCGATATCATCAGCGTATGCAAGAAGCTCTTGTAAAAAATAGTCCCACTGCCTTCCGCAGTGTCCCTTTCATCACGAAATTGATGAAGTCGCACGATAGAGGGTCGCCTTGTCTGAAACCTCGAACAGTATTGAAAGGTTCGGGGAGGTCCGTTACCACCTTGACAGAGCTGATAGTAACCAGTTTTGGCAATCAAATAACGAATTAGATTTCAAACCTGATGCTACAGGGTATCTTAAAGTGGTCCGTGCTCGATTTATGTATACCCTCATTGGGGCCATTTACAATCGGCTTTTAATTGTGATAAAAAATAATTAATATTGTTTAAAGTGTCACAGTTATTAAACAATTAATTTCTGAAAGCTCACATGAGCGTAGCCCACAAATTAAGATATTTTTCAGGCATGCTACCAACCGCACTGGTCCCAAATGTTCCCATGGTCTTAACGCAGCCCTTGCACTATGCACTCATTTTCCATTTGTTATACACGCAATGCATGAAGCCCTTATATGGTTTTAAATATATGTTCCACCTTCAGTTATAAACAAACCCTTGACTAATCCAAATGGTGCTAGACAAAGCGACTACGGAACTTATTTTAAATGCGCCTACTTTATTGGAATTGGAGGAACTGAATGCAACATTGCCAGTACTACAGCTGGTCAGTACTAGATTTGTGCTGCGCGTGGTCAGTAGTTTCGGTACGCGACGTCCGTTTAAAAACTTTCTTTATTATATTTCGGATTATCTGCGCCTGGCACCGGATAAAACGGATGATTTACTTAACAAGTTCTGGTCACTCTTTCTAACAGCCAATATTATAGTGCGTCCCAAATTCAATGGCAGCCTACCCATGTCTCAATTAATCAGCACGCCTGCATTGGTCTTGGTGTATACAACGGGTGTCAAGGATCCCATCATGGAGGTAGCAGCTCAAAGTTTAAGCGGCATTAGATGGCATAGAACCATCTTTGTGCTATTTCCAATTATGACTTCAGCGGATCAGCAAGATCCTGCAAAGCTGGACATAATAATTAAAAATATATTCGAATGGGCGTGGGAAAACCAATTCATCAGCACACTGCTGATAACCTTGGGTGATAACATATTTATGCAAGAACCCTATCCCGAGCGTGTGGTTATCAACAAGACGGAAAGCTGGAATGCCTCCGAATTTTTTATAACGTATGAAAAAAATATGAAGGGATACAGCATACGCACGCCTATTGTTTACGATCTGCCACGTGTTTTTGTGTCGGATCGGCCGGTTAACATTTATGAGCAGAACTTTGTTCAGGGCACCAGTGGAAATCTTTTTATGGGTTTTCTGCAGTATGTGAATGCCACGTTGTTGGATACTAGCTCAAACTTTACCTTTGACTACTTGAATTTAAGGATCTTTATTGATCTTTTAAATCAAGGTGTTTACGAGATGCTCATACACTCTTACACGGACATGGCCGGTGTTGTGCAAACGGATCATAGCTATCCTATTGGCATCACGGATTGGTGTTTCATGGTGCCCTATAGCAATCGTTCATCGGAATACACGTACCTACTGAGAGCCCTGAATCATAGCACCTGGATTGTGTTGCTGGCAACCATGCTCTATATAACTGTAGCACTCTATTGGTGCACTCCACAACGACCCAGAGACTTTGCCGCCGCGCTACTCCAAACCATAAGCACTTTAACCAGTAATACGCCTTTATCGATTATAAAGCAGGCCACGCTACGTATGCGTTATATGTACTCTATGTTTTTTTTTCTGGGCATTATAATGACCACTCTGTACACCTCAAAGATGACGAGTTTTTTTACTACCTCACCTTATCAGCAACAAATAAAGACCATGCAAGATGTTATCGATGCCAATCTGCGTATTTGGGTCTTGGAAGCTGAACTAGAATATATGCTTAAGCGGCCTGAACAGTTTCCTACCAAATTTTTAGCGCAGCTAGATGTGGTCACGAAGAAGGATTTTGATCTCTATCGTGATCCTTTTAATACAGATTTTGGCTACACAGTTCCAATGGATCGTTGGGAATTTCTTATACAGCAACAGGAGAATCTAAAGAAACCTATATTTCATCTTACGGAAATCTGTTCTGGTCCATTTTATCACATCTTTCCGATGGCTAAGGACTCGCACTTACGAAACATATTTCATCATTATATATTAGTAGCTCAAGAGGCTGGACTAGTGTTGCATTGGAGCAGGGTATCGTTTTGGGAAGCTCTGCACTTGGGTGTCATCAAATTACGAATTACGTCAGATGAACCGATGCCCTTAGGTCTTAAATTCTTTATATCCGCCTATGGCACTTGGTGTGTAGGGCTGATTTTGGGTTGTCTGGTGTTTGCGCTGGAAATGAAATGGTATCGTTATTTAACACTTGGAAAGAAGCTCAAGAAACGGCTCAGCAAACGGATTAAAAAAAAAAAGAAACCAAGAAATATATTACCATATATAGAATAATTTGTAATTTTAAGTTATTGAAATAAAGTTTTTTGTGATTTGAAGTAAACTTAAGAATGGGTTGTTGTTATAGTCTAGAGATCTGCTCTAAATTTTGAAGTGAAACCAGACTTTATATTCTCATTCAGCCCAATTGTTGCTACGGATGGATAAAATTCAAATCTTGTGCCTTTTTCTTTGGCCTCGCTCTTGATAGCTAATTCGTCCTCCCACCGTTGCATTTCCGCTCTCAAATTGAGAACACGTTCTAGTCTAGACATAAAAAAATTCTAAAAAATTTAGAAAGAAAATTTTTTTTTTTATTAGCTTCATCTTAAACTTGAAGCTAGTACTGCTCTGAGCACATTGAGTGTGCCAATATTTGCTTACAGATAAATTTCTAAATTTATTTACCATTTACCATTTTATTTTTGTATTTTTTTTTTATAAACTTAATATTCATAATGCCCACTGCCAGAGCTTAGCTGCACTACACAGTTCCACAGCTTCTTAAAATGGCAAACAGTCAGCCATGAAAGAAAAAAATAAAATGCTCAAACACAAATGACGGCTAAATAAATTTATAAGCCATATGCCCCAATGTACCCCAATGTACCCCACTGTGCTACACTTTGCTAGCTTTGGCCAAAATCTCCCCGCCTTCAAACTCGAATTTTGTTGCCTCATTCAAATTCATTCATAAACCAAAATCTTGTTTACTGGCCTTGTTTCTGTTTCATCTGTCGGTCCGTCGGTCTGTTTGTGGGTCTGTCTATCTAGCTGGTCATGGTTTGGTTTGGTTGGGTGGGTCTCTCTATAGCTGTCTTTAGCCACAGTTCTTGTTGTTGTTGGTATTTTGTGCGGCTGTATCGTTGCTCTATAAACAAGTTGTTGTTGGTAGAAAGCAAAAAAAATCAAGAAAGTGTAGCAATTATGTACAAGAGCAAGCATATGAGTACCGCTGCATTGTTGTTGTAACGACTTATGTGAAACATTTTTTGATTAGCTTTCAAGCGTCTTCGATAGCCGTGATCGTCTAGTGGTTAGGACCCCACGTTGTGGCCGTGGTAACCCAGGTTCGAATCCTGGTCACGGCAATGCTGCAATATGCATTGTCACGGAGAAGACTTTATTTTTAATTTTTTTTAAATAAAAAAAAATTAATTTGTTTTATCTACATAAATTTTTTGTATTAATTAGTTAATCTACATATATACTAGATAAGGCCAAGAAAAAATATTTTATTTATTGGCTTTGCGCATATATTTAATTTTTATCTATTAGTTGTGCTGCAAACACTCGAAATTTTTTCTAGTGTCCGGTTTGCAAGTAAAAAAAAAATTATGTAAATATAGTTACCTATTTATAGATTTATGCATATTTTATACATTTTAGAAAAAAAAGACTTCTAAAAAAAATACGTCGCGTTGGGAGACACGCGAGGGCAGACGTCGTTGACGGTCGTATCTTACATGCAAATTTTTTGAAGTAATTCTATGAAAGTTTTTGAAGTATTTTCTTAATTTTGTTTTTAAGTTAATCTTTGTTGCTTAATTAGACTATTTGTATTTAAATTGTTAGTTTAGGAGCGGTCCCCCAACGCGACGTATTTTTTTTAGAATTATTAATAGATTCTTAGGTACTTTAACATTAAGTTTCTTTTATTATTTTTCACTTTTTAAATGAAAATTACTTAAGTTCGGGGGTTTTTTAAATTTTTAATTTAATTTTTTTAGTATATAGTATAGTATTTTTTTTGTTTGGTATTTTGTAGTAGTTTGTCATATGGTAAAGTTTTCATTGTTACTACAATGGAACCAAAGTAGTTCGTGCATTTTGTGTGAAATAAAGTTAATATTACCTTAAAAGTCAACTTGTTAGCAGTTGTATAAAAAGTAGTCAAAAAAGAATCCGAAATTTTTGAAAAGATTTTAAGGCAACGAATAAAACTAAAGCCAAGTTCCAGCGAAGTTAATAGATCATATACCAAAGAGAATAACTCGGAGTTACTAACAATGGCGCTTAATCAAGTGGCTCAGGAGCAGTTTTACGACAAGGCAGAATCTTCTGACAAGAATGATGATGATACTAAAGAGCTCCATGCCACTGAAGCCCCAACAGTCCCAAATGCAGCAATATCTGCTAAATTATCCAAGGAAGACGGCAACGCAATGTCTTCAGATACAATAGAGTCTATAGATACCAAAAAATATTTAAACGAACTGGATGGCGATGTTGAAAATATGATCAAGAATGATGGCGACACCAAAGAACTCCAGGGAAAAGTTTTTGATACTGTAGAATCAGCACTATCTAATAAATTATCAAAGAAAGACGGCAATGCAGTGTCTTCACAAGCTAAAGAATTTCCCAACATCGAAAAAACGCAGTATACTGAACTAACTCAGAAAGGTGACAGGGCAGAATTTTCTTATAAATCTTTCACAAAAAAAGATTATACAAATAATAAGGAAATGCTATATGATGAATTAACTCAGAAGGGTGGTATTGTGGAGTCTTCTGATAAATCTTTCACAAATAAAGATAATACAAACAATAAGAAAATGCTATATAATGAATTAACTCAGAAGGATGATACTGTGGAGTCTTCTGATAAATCTTTCACAAATAAAGATTTTGCAAATAATAAGGAAATGCTATATGATGAATTAACTCAGAAGGATGGTACTGTCGAGTCTTCCGATAAATCTTTCATAAATAAAGATTTTACAAATAATAAGAAAATGATATATGATGAATTACCTCAGAAGGATGCTACTGTGGAGTCTTCCGATAAACCAAAGTCTATAGGCAAAAAGGAAGTTTTCGAAAAAAAACTACATGATAATGCTCCCGCAAATACAGAAGTTTCAATAGCTGAATTAGCACGAAAATACAATCAGATATATGCGGAGTTATCTCAGAAAGATGTCAAGGGAGACTCTTCTAATACAAAATGGTCTATGGAGAATAAGGAAGGTGCCAACAAAGAAGTCGAAGCCGATGTTCTAATAGATATAGCAGCTGCAAAGGCAGAATCAAGGCAAGAAGACAGTCATGGCAAGTCTTCTGAAAATACAGAATTTTCTAACAATGAAGAAACGCAGTATGCTAAACTAGTTCAGAAAGATGACACCGCAGAATCTTCTGATAAATCCAAGTTAGTGGAAGACAATGAGATTTTCAACAAATTACTTCAAAACTCTGATTGCATAAATAAAAAAGTTCCTACAGCTAAGTTAAGTAAGTTGGATAGTTACGGCAAATCTTTAGAAAATAACGAGTCTATAAACAACAAAAAATATTTAAAAGAAGTCGATGGCGATGTTCTTGTAGAAACAAAAGTTACAGAAGTTAAAGTAAAAAAGCAAGATAATCTGGTTAAATCTGCTGAAAATAAAAAATTAACGAATAACAAAGAAAAACTGCACACTGAATTATTTCAGGCAGATCTCAAGCTAGTGTTTAATAATACCGTAGCGTCTATGGACAATAAAGAAGCCTCTAACACAAATTATACACAAAATAAAGAAATCATAAACGAGTCTTCTGGTATAATGGACAATCAGGAAGGTTTCTACAAACAAGAAAATAAAGACTTCCCGAACAACAAAGAAAAGCTACACGCTGAATTATTGCAGAAAGTTGATAAGGTAAAGTCTTCTGGTACAAAGCAGTTTATGGACAATAAAGAAGGCTTCAACAAAAAACTTTATGAGAATGCGAATGTAAAAGCAGCAACAGCTGAGAAATCCCGTTTGGTAAACTACGCCAAGTTTTTCGAAAATAAAGAATTTTCGAAAACCAAAGAATTATTTCAGAATACTGATACTATAGTGTCTATGGACAAAAAGGAAAGCTCTAATAAACAAGTCGGTGTCCTTAAAGGTCCGAAAACTGAATTAACACTGGAACACAGTCAAGACGATTCTTCCCAAAATAAAGCCTGCACTAAATATAAAAAAAAAGGTAGATGCTAAGTTAGCTCAAAAAGATGAAAACGTTAAATCTTCCAATGCAAATGAATCTACGAACAAGAAAATTTTCAACAAAAAACTCTATTCCAATACCCTGGCAGATGCAGAGTCTACAAAAACTGAATTAACACCAGAAGAAAGTACCAAAAATTCTTTTGCAAATAAAGAATTTACGAATAATAACGAAACACTTTATTCTGAATTATCTCAAAATTATGGCAATCTGAAGTCTTCTGATAAACCAAAGTTGATAGACAACAAAGAAGTTTTCAAGGAAAAACTACACAACGAAGCTACCGCAATTATAGAACATTTAATAGGTGAATAAACACTAGACAAATATAAAACAACACATGCAGAATTGTCTTTGAATGATGTCAATGTAGATTCTTCTAATACAATAGGGTCTATAGACAATAAGGAAAGCTCTACCAAAGAAGTCTATGCTGATGTTTTTGTAGATATGGAAGCTCCTAAAGCTGAAATAACACAGGAAGACAGTCACGTGGATCCTGTTAAGAAATATGAAACAATATCTGCATCTCGCAAAGATGTCAAGGTAGATTCTTCTAATGCAATAGGGTCTATGGACAATAGGGAAAGTACTAACAAACAAAACAATGCCGATGATGTTCTTATAGCTTCAAAAGCTGAATTAACACAGGAAGAAAGTCAAGCCAATTCTTCCGAAAATGAAGCATGTTCTAAAAATAAAATGCTAAATGCTGAGTCAGCTCAAAAAGACGAAAACAGATAATCTTCCAATGCAATCGATTTCACGGACAACAAGGAAAGTTTCAACAGAAAACTCCATTCTAATACCCATGCAGATACAACAGACTCTGCAAAAGCTGAATTAACACAAGAAGTCATTACTGCCAAGTCTTTAGTAAATAAAGAATTTATGAGCTCTAACGAAGTTCTTCATGCTGAGGTATCTTCGAAAGATTGGAATGTAACCTTGTTTGATAAACCAAAGTTTGTGGAGAAAGTAGATTTCAACAAAGAAATCCATGACGATGGTCCCGCAATGATTAAAGTTTCAGTAGTTGAAGCAATAGTTGAATCAATAATTGGGTCAGTAATTGAATCAATACAGGAAGACAGTCTCGTCAAGCATTCCCAAAATTTGGAACATGTTAAGCAAAACGAAACAATATATGCAATATTATCTCAGAAAGATGATAAGATAGACTCTTCTAATAAAACTGAATCTATGGACAATAAGAAAGACACTAAGAAACAAGTTAAGGCCGATGATGTTCTTATAACTTCAAAAACTGAATTAACACAGGAAGAAAGTCAAGCTAATTCTTCCGAAAACAAAATATGTACTAAAAATAAAAAATCGCTAGATGACGAGTTAGCTCAAAAAGATGAAAACGTAGGGAATAAAGACGATTTCGACAAAGAACTTCATGGTAATACCCTTGTAGATATAGAGTCTGCAAAAGCTGAATTAACACAGGAAGACAATCCAACAAAATCTTTCGCAAATAAAGAATTTACAAATAATAAAGCGCTAAATGATGAATTATCTCAGAATGATGGCAAGGTGGAGTCTTCGATAAACCAAAGCCTATAGACAAGAAGGAAGTTCTCAAAAAAAAAAAAACTATATGATGATGATCCCCTAGAAGTTTCAATAGCTGAATTAGCACTGCAACACAATCAGATATATACAAAGTTATCTCAGCAAGATGTCAAGGTAGATTCTTTTAAATCAATATGGGATATGGAGATTAAGGAAGATTCCAACAAAGAAGTCGATGAGGATGTTCTTATAGATATAACAGCTGAATCAACACAGCATGACAGTCATGACAAGTCTTCAAAAACTAAAGAATTTACTAACAATGAAGACACGCTATATACCGAACTAACTCAGATAGTTGACAGCGCAGAATCTTCTGATAAACCAAAGTCAGTGGAAAACAAGTGGATTTTCAATAACGACGATGCTTGGATAATTAAAGAAGTACCTCCAGCTGAGTTAAGTCTGTTGGATAGCTTCGCCAAGTTTTTAGAAAATAAACAATTTACAAACGAAGAAGCATCTAAGAATGATGGCAATGTAGAGTGCTTTGATGAATCAAAGTCGTTCTACAAAAAGATGGTTTACCAAACATGATTTCGAATTTGATTTGGAAGAACCTACAGCCCAAATTAAGCCCAAATATGCAAGACAACTATATCTTTAAAAACCTATATGCTGAGTCTTTCGATAAAACAAACAAAGAATTGGATAATTTAGAAGCATCAATCTCTGAATTAATGATCGTTGCATGCGATAAGAATACTTTAGATGATGAGGAGCTTAAGGAGATTAAGCAACAAAATAGATATTGAAAGTGAAGAGAGCTTAGTTGAAAAAATGAGTTGGGAAACACAGAAACTGCCAGATAAGTATACCAATATAAAACGTCCAAAAATATTGCTTAAGCACGAAATTAACAATAATAACGTGGAGGAAATTGATGAGGAAGAGAGTAATCTGGTGCATCTAAGACATAACGTTCAGGAGAAAATTACTCAAGTTTAGTCCGCTAAAAGTTGAGGCGGAACCAAAGCATACAACCTCGCCAGAGTCATCTCAAGAAGATTTATATGCTGATGAAAATGAATGCCCGTTTACGCCAGAAGAACCGAATTTGGATATTATGGGCAGTGATAATACAAATAAGATGAAGAATAAATTTAAAGCAGTCTAGAGCGTGTTATAGCAGTGTTGGAAAGTGAGGAAGGTGATTATATGTCGAAATTAAAGCAAATACTAAGTGAGCCTGTTGATGATGCATCAGAGTCATCAGAAGAAGACGACAAAGTTAAAAGTCTAAACCATCAAGAGGCTATTAAAAAGATTTTCAATGTCTCAGATAATAATATATGGTCGCAGACATATGCTAGAGAAACGGAGAAGCATAAAAACAGTTAAAACCCCAACTCCAAATCGGTTACAAAAATATGTTTAAGAATGTCAAGCAGTTGGATGCTGTAAAGAAATACTTGGAACTCAATTATAGACCTTTTAAATGTGAAATGGATGTGGAGTGCACATTTTGTATGTACGAGCTGTGCACACTGATAACCGAATTACGTTATGATCCTGATTTTTATCCTTGCACCTATGTGCGTGATCCTAGCTCGATAGTGCGCATCTATCCCAATGGCCGAATTTTTGGTACAGGTCTGTCAGCAGAGAATGCCAAAATGTCTGTGATCAAGGTGTTCAAGTTGTTGCAGGACATGGGCTATCAGGTGCATATGAATAAGTTTAAACAGAATTTGGTGCATGCCTCATTCTGCATGCCTTTTAAGATTGATTTAAAGAAACTCGGCGAGCTGCAGGAGCCCCCCAGATATTGCCAGATGCGGAGCAGCCCGACTTTCTGCCATGTCAAATGCCAGAGACTGCCATGAATTTTATGGTATTTGCCAATGGTTATGTCTTGGTTTTATACGCCTCCAGTCACAATGAGATTCGTGCCAGCATGACCCAATTCTTGCCCAATCTGGAGGCCTGTAGTGCTGGCCATGCTGCGGCTATAGAAAAATACGGAGACTTTGGTGATGTTTCGTATAAACTGTACTGGGAACAGCAGCTGGCACCGGATTCAATTACTCCTAAATCAACTACTAAAAACTGATGGTCAGCTAGGCTGTTGTCCTAGCAAATACAATTTAATGTCCAGTAACATAGAAATACAAAAAATCTCAAAATAAATACAAGTTGCAAGTACTTTTTTTTTGGGGTGGCAACTCTGGCAGCAGCAACTTGCAACTGAAATGCACTGCGAACATTTGTCATATACCGAAACGAAACTTGTTTTTGTACGTGCAATGTTTACAGTTTGCAAGTTTGGGGCGCACTCGAAAACTTGCTTAAATACGTGATTTATTTACCACCCAAAAGTTGCCACTGCAACACTGGTTGGTTGCAAGCAACACAGCAGTCAGTGGTTAAGCAACATCCTGGCAAAATAGGACTAAACACAAAACTTGCAACTTGCCAAACACGAGAACAACAAACAAATTGCAACAGCAGCTGCTGCTACATATACTATGTACTTTATACACTCACACAAACACACACACACATACACACACACACTTACAAATAAGAAAAACATTTTCCAGCAAGAAAATGTCACATTACGCGAAACAAGTTGCCCAGAGTCAAGTTTTTCATTTAGACATATAAATAGTGGACTTTTGCTTGGATAGGACTCTCCCTATCCATGCTGACCAAATTTGCTGCTCAAATACAATTAGATATATACATCATTATATTTACTTTGCTTTTTATATACTTTATATATATATGTACCTATTACTATGTACATATGTTTGACTTGTTCGCTAGACTGACATATGGCGCGGGTACAGTTGCCATGGCACGTTTTGTTTGTTTCAACGATTTTCAATTTGGGGGCAAAACATTTCGGAACATGTGCGGACGGGACGGACTTTGATGTCGCCGACATTATTTAAGCCAAATAATAAAACATAAATTTATAATAAAAATAATAAAAAAAATGAGTAGCATATAACATGGCGCAAAAGGACACAACGTAAATCCAAAAAATGTTGCTATTTAATTTGACTTTGATCGCCAGATGGCGCCAAGCAACGCAGTCGTTATACAGTGGCACCTCGCCCCTGACGCACATCACGGCACACGTTAGAATTTTATTGACTGACTTTTTGGGAAAATTTTGTATATTTATGAGTATTTTCACCATGAAAATATATATTTATTAGGATGGGTCAATTTGAATGGAGCCAAAAAATCCATTCGCGGAGTATTCTACAGACAATACTAAGCCGCTTTGCCAAAGGAGCCGTAGGTCTACTTTGAATTTTAAATTAAATTTTTTCCCTTTATCGAAAATTGCTAGCACGAAAGACTTTCAAACTTAAAATAAATCTCATCTTCATTCGGTTCATTTTATTAAATCGATTGTTTTTTCGACCCAGGTCAAAATTTAATTTTCAACACAACATTTTGGGCTCATAAAAATTTGGATTTTAATTCAAGAAAGTCAAATATTTCTCAATTTTTCCAAGAAATTCGTAATTTTTCTCGAAAAAGAAGCGAAAAAATTACAAAATATTCATAAAACTCCATCTGGCGGCACTTATAAATAAAGATAACCATCAAAAATGAATTCCTCGACCCGCAAAATGCCACTTAAAAAGATGACAAGTTTTGGTTTCAAATTCCAAGTGTGGAATAAAACATTTTGTTGTTTAGAGTAAAATCTATATATACCTATACCTTAAAAAAGATCTGAATGCCGAATTTAGTTCAAATATCTTTACAAACAAACGAAACATAAAAAATTTTGTTAAAAAATCGATATTTTGGTAGATCGGACCTATGGGAGCTATATGATATAGTCAATCGATTAAATTTAGTACAGTGCTTAGGAACTATAAAAAACTCACAAATTTCAAATTTGCTACCAATATCTTAACAAACAAACGAAACACAACAAATTTTGTTCAAAAATCGATTTTTAGGAAGATCGGCCCTATGGTAGCTATATGATATAGTCAACCGATTTTGTTCAAATTTGGTACATTGCTTAAGTGTTCTAAAAAATTTCCAAACGCCAAATCTGGTTACGATATCTATATTAAAAAACAAAATAAAGCGAATTTTGCTTTAAAAAAATTATTTTGGCCTATCGGTCCTATGGGAGCTTTATGATATAGTCAACCGATTTTGATCAAATTTGGTACAATGCTTGGGAACTATAAAAAACTTTCGAAAGCCAAATTTGGTTACGATATCTTCATGAACAAACGTTTTATCCATCTAAAACTATTTTTTTGGTGAGGTCGTCTCAAATACCCATATGGGAGCTATATAATTTATCCCCGATATAAAAAAAATAAAATAAACTTGTCTCTTATGAAATAATATGGGATCTAATGTGAAAGTTTGGTTACTCTAGCTCTTACCATCTCTGAGACGGACAGACGGACGGACAGACGGACATGGGTATATCGACTTCTCTATTCACCCTGATTATATTTTAGGTAATTTTGGGGTGTCTCCGACGTCTCCTTCTATATGTTACATACATTTTCGGCTTGCACAAACTCAATATACCCTTTGTACCAGACGGTACAGGGTATAAAAATTAACTGGCTCGAAATTCAAAATAGATCTATGGTTTCTACGGCTAAGTGGCTTAGAATTGCCCGTAATATACTCCTAGAGGGCGAATAGGTTAAAAATTTGACTCACCATATTTGTGTTCTATTAACTCCTCCTTGAAGCATAGATCGTCAAGAAAAACGTATCTATAAAAAACACAAAAAAAAAATTTTATACAAATTATTTAAGTACGCCTTACTCTTAACCTAAGTTTTCAGAGTTGCTCACTTCTAAGAGCATCTTTTAATATTTTTAATCATTATGCATTAAAATATATTAATAAAAAAGAGTTTTCAGCATAAAATCTCTTATAGAAATTTTATAACGTCTCTGCCTGGCTGGTTGACTAGAATAGGGAAATAGTTCTCTAAAGGGTCCACACGTTTGAAAAGAATCATTTATTTTCCAAAAGTTGGAAAAAATATAGATAGATAGATAAAAAAAGGATAAGAGAAATTTGAATAACGTCACGCCTTCTAAAGTCATGTCCAGGCCTGTAGACTAGAATAGGAAACTACAATAGTTCTTTAAGGGGTCCATTAATTTAAAAAAAAAATTATTTATTTTCAATAATTAAAAAAAAAAATAGAAGATATCACATAATTTTGAAAAAAATGTTAATAACGTCACGTCTTCTAAGGTCACATAATTTTGGAAAAATCTCGTTATTGCTTATTTTAAAATATTTAATGATCCTCTCACATTTAACCACAAAGTTTTAATTAAATGTTGTTTAATAACAATTGAAAATTTAAGGTTATGCGCTTACTGCCTGTCGATATTCAGCACCAGGTCTACATTTTTTTGTCTGACCGAATTAAGTTTTATTATCTCCAAAAGTTAAAAAAAAGAAGTCTTGTACGATACGCCAAATTTTGAGATTTTCTAATTTAAGTTAACACTTCAATTTTATATAGCGTCACGCCTAGCGTATTTTTATATTATTTAAAGGCCCTATCCTTAGTTATATTTATAATTTTTTTATATAATATACTTATAAAAATTATAATTTTCTCTTTATCACGTTTTGTCGTAAAACGTAAACAAAAAACAAAATTTTTTAATCGGGAATAAAACTTTTACTTTTTTTCACTTTTACCTATATTGTTTAAGACCGATAGTTGTAACTTTTGTTTTGAATATGCTTCTAAAAATAAATGCTTTTCTTTATCAAGTTTTGTCGTACGTTATTTTATCGGAGATAATACTCTTACTTTTTTTTACTTTTACTTATATTGTTTAAAGGATAAGACCTATAGCTATGATTTGTTCTACCTTTTATATTTACTTAAAATTATTTTATTTTCTTTATCACGTTTTGTCGTACAAACGTAACATCACGCCATGACCATATACAATAAAAACCATGTTTTTATTGGAGATCTTTCAGTTAAGCTGACTTGAAAAAATACGCCACTTTTAATATTTAAGTAAAAAAGTAAAAAAATTTTTTCTGAACTTATTTACAGAGTTATGGGGTTGAAAAAAAATCAAAACGAAAAAGTTCTTTGAATGAAAATGCAACCGACAGCATTTTATATTTAAAAAAAAACTAAGCGAATTAAGGTTAAGCTTTTATTTCTTATTTTTTTACTTTAAATTTTTGTTTAAAAATTGCAAAATATTATTACAAAATATTTTAAATTTATTAAATATTATTTATTAAAAAAAAAATTAAGCGTTACTCTTATTTTTTTCTTTGAATGGCAAATTAGCATTACAAAATATTTATTTTATTAAAATAAATTTCTTAAAATAAAAGTTTATAAGAAATAAAGAAAATCAGAGTAAAATACTCATTTTAACAAAAAGTGAGTAGAACTCTAAAAAATGTACCAAGTTTTGGTATCGATTCCAGTGGAAAATAAGTCACTTTGCTATAGTTAAAAAAATAATATAAACACAAGGTTTCTACTCTCACTCACTTCCTTCTCTAATTAGGAAATTCCTCAAAGAGGTAATTGCAATTACAATGTTGCGTGAGACGTTTATAATTTTTTGAACAGGTATCGTTTTAACTATCCAAGTCATATCCCCAAAAGGTAAATACTATTTGTTATTTTTAGGAACTTTACAAAAAGTTCTAAAGCAGTTTTTAGGCAAAAGTACACACAAATTGTCTTAAGGCTTTGAACTCTTTCAAGATTTTCCAGAAAGGTTTATATCTGCACAAAATTATTAGAAACTTTTTACAAAAAAGAATTAAATAAAATAAGGCTGTGGGAAAAAAACGCAAATATGGGGGACCTCAAAATATTGGCAAAAAGTGGGACTATGTTTTTCAAATGGAACTGGCGTAGTTTTCCTATTATTAGACATATCTTTCAAAAAGACGTTTGACTTAGTCGAGTTTTATTGCTAATTGCTTTCACATAGATGCTTCAAATTATTGCAAAAGAAGATGATAAAAATTGTCCCTAAGGAACTAAGAGTACAGTACATAAATAAACAACATTTTCTTTTCTTTTCGTAGTTAGAATGTTTCAAAATACTACCTTTTTTAAAGTACAATATTCAGAAAGTATTTTTTTTTCGTTATTTCCTTGAACTTCATTATTTATATCCGAAAGTTAATCTTCTTAAAAATCTTATTTTACCAAAAGTAAATTAAAAACTTTTTCTTATTATCACAAGGATCTAGGCATTCCCTATGTGGGTGATGTATTGAATAAACTTAGCGACCGTTACGCTGATCGCATATGGAACTATCCGAACTCGCTTGCATGTGCCCTAGCCGGTCATAGACCAAGAAGACGCCTAAAACGCCTTCATCCAAACGACCTCAGAAGGCGTGTCATATCATAGAATCTACTTGATTTTTTTCATTTAAATATTGTATATATATAGAGTAATCTAAATCATTCCACACAAAAAGTTATTTTAAGTGTATTGTGACTTACTTCTTCAAAAATGTTGGATTATAACCCATTAAATTAAGGGTTGACTTCCAATAATAAATATTCGAGAAAAAAAAGAAAAAAAAAAAGAAAAAAAAAATCACAACATATGGAATCTTCTTAAGGAGTTATTATATCCACTTGTTAAAATCAAAAGTGGGTAACTAAATAACCATAATAAAAAATTTAAAAAACATGGACCTCAACATTAAATTATTTTAACCCCAACACTTTCAATGTATTATATAAAGTTGAAATTGGCTATAACAATAAAATAATCGCATTTCACGGTACATTAAGCGCAAAAAAACAGTGGAAGTGAAACAACGAACATGGAAACGGAATACTCCAAATTGGACAAACTTCTTTTACTGTTAATCAACACGTGTAGAAAAGAAAGCATTGCCAGACCAAATAAAATCAAAACGTTGACGGTATAAAAACCACGATGTGCAGAAAAAATTTTCGCTGCGAAAAATAATTCGTAAATTTCCAAACTTATCTTATAAAAGTAAAAAAAAATAGCATTAAAATGGCTTATAGATTTTTGGAAATGCCTCACTGTCAAAAGATCGTGTGGAAAACCTATATGGCCGTGGTTGATGACGTTGTTAAAAACTTGCGTAGTCATTGTGCTGAACTGGACGACAAAACCATACAGGCTATAAAAACTGAATGGATCGAGAATGTAGTAAAAAGTGGCGCTGTGGTGATTGAGACTAAAGATAAAAAACGCTCCGATGAAGATGAACCAGTTGCAAAAAAAGCCAGTTACGAAATCGTGCAGGAGCAACAAAGTCTTGGGAAAACTTCAATGATGGTACGTAAAATGGAGAAGCCCAACTCTGATGTAGCAGCAACCGACCAAGCAGTTGCCGAACCGACGGGGCCTTTGGTATCGTTTAAGGTAATGATACCTGCCGTTCCTGACGCAGCCGATAATCCGCACAAAAGTCTGACCATAGTAGTACCAAAATGGGCAGCTGCCCAAACCGAGATCAATCCATTGTTGACATCTACGTTTATAAGACAAATATCGACGTATCCTGAAGCTACGGCTGTTGCTATGTTGCAGTATAAAATTAATAGATGGCTTATAAATCACCGGGAAAGTTTCAATAAAAAATGTATGGGTGTATTCCGCAAGAAATCCTTGTTTAAGGAGAGAAATAAAAATAAGTAATGCAAGATGTCACCATTTAATCTTGATGCTGTTTGAAAATCAGACATTATTTTTGATATAAATTTGATTTAGTAATGCCAGTAATTAAATAAAAATGTATTTTTAATAACTATCAATATTTTCAAATTTTTAATTACAAAAAAATAATAATTGCAACCATTTTAATTATATAAAAATCAACAAATTCACAACAATGTATCAGGTTAAAATTTTGTTACATTATAAACAGAAAAGGAATGACAATAGAAATATTTACAATCATTTATAAACACAAATTTATCAAGACTTCTTTAATTTTATAAAAATATAATACGCACAAACACTATGCAAAATTGTATATCTATTTTTTAATAGCTCCAAAAATATATGAACCCATATGTTAATGAAAAAAAATATTCAATTAATCTAAAAAATTTAATATTTGGCACAAAAAAGCTTCAGTTCAAGAAACATTGAAAACTACTCGGTGGGGTGAAAAGTAACCTTCCTGGAAATGAAAAAAAATGTATGTTTTTTTATTTTATTCAACATAATTTCCTTTTAGCTTGATACACTTACCAGCGATTTTCAAACCTCTTGATCCCGTCAGAAAAGTAATTTTCCGGAAGGTTTGCAAGGAGTTTGCGGAGAAGTATTCCGCGGAGTCGAATGAGCTGAATGTTTTATTCATAAACCATTTTTTGAGGTTTGGGAAGAGATAATAGTCGGAGAGAGCCAATTCCGGCGAATACTGTGGATGCGACAGCAATTGGAGCCGTAAGTCAATGATTTTGGCCGTGGTTGCGATGCTTTTATGCGCCGCTTCATGTGAGGCCGTTTTGCAGCGATTTCGGCCTTCAATCGCTCCAATAATGCACAGTAATACTCGCTGTTGATGGTTTTCCTTTTTCGGGGTAGTCAACGAAGAATGTATCATGACAATCCCAAAAAACCGACGCCATATTCTTTCCAACCCATCGAGCCTCCCTTGGACGCTCGGTAGTGGAGTTGCGACCACCATGAAACTCTAGAAACCATTATTTGACGGTGTAATCTGACGGAGCAATAGCCGCTAATATATATTCAACTTTTCTCTTCTTTCCTTCGCTGTTTTGCCTATCAAAAAGATCCGATTCGCCATCATGTCTGACTAAATATGAACGGACTTCAAGGCATCATAGCCTTTTTTGCAGTAGCAGCGGTCAAGGAGGTTACTTTTCACCCCACCGAGTATCTATAAACAACAAATTATATTACATAAATTTACCGAGACTTTAATTTGATACAAAAAAATTAGATTTAACAGCTTAGAATTTCGTATTTAAGAGCTTTTTTCAATAGGATGTGGATTTCGGAAAGGGATATCTCTGAAACCAGTTATTACTTTTAACAAATATCTATGTCAATTTATTTAGAAAGGTCTAACAATTCAACATGGAAAGATTTACACCACAAAAACGTCCTCAAGTATTCGAGATATATGATCAAAATCAGTGCTCTGCTGTATAAACTTATAATGCTCTTCGTACAATTTATGGACCCAATAATCGCCTATCAGAACGTGCTATTCCTCGCTCTTTTTAATCATGTTCGACATTCCACGATGTCCGACTATCAACCAGAAGGAGAACAACACGGTTCGAAAAAAATATTGTGTTCCAGAGGGCACTTTAGAGCAAATCATTCGAATAATGATGTTGGGAAGCGTATCACAGTCAATGCTGATCGATACAGAGTGATGATCAACGAATACTTGTTTCCAAATTTACGTGACATCGATGCCGAATAGTTCAAATTCCAACAGAATGGAGCTACGTGCCATATGGTGGCCACAACCATTGATTTTCTGAAAATCGATTCGGTGAGAAGGTTATTTCAAGAAATGGACCTACAAACTGGCCGCCGCGGTCCTAAGATTTGACCCCGGTAGATTATTTTCTTTGGAGCGACGTCAAATTACTGCTTTATATAGACATGAAAATTGAAAGCTAACACTGAAAGTGTCATTACTAAAAGAGGGTTTCAAATGCTCGACAGTGTGGTCAAAAATTAGACTGACTTCGTAACTCGTAGTCGTGATGGTCACATGCCAGAGTTAATTTTCAAATATTAAATGATAAGCAATTATCTTTCTAATAAAACCATATTTGGGATCAAAAATTTGAAGTTTGAAATCCAGATGCACTTTAAAAAACATTAAAAGAAAGTCATCTTCCTCTACGGTCTAAAAGAGCGCTTTATAAGACAATTGTGGCACCTACTTGGAGGTACGCTATCCAGATCTGGACTATGGCGGCTCGCTTGAACCGCTTCCGTATACAGACGTTCCAAAATAAGGCATTGCGCTTTATGTCTGGTTGCGATTTGACCTTGAACCACGGACTTCAATCTGTATACCGTGGACCTTCAAAACAAACAAAACAAAAGCTGAGAATCTAGGCAGACACTAAAACAGACTGGTGAAAAACTTACTAAATGAAAACCTAATAAAAAGATTCAAAAAGACGATCGTTAAAAAATGTAATATACTGGCTTGATGTGGCCTTATGGCATGACCAATGATGGCTCAACCAGGACCAAAGATGGGCGACAATTACACATGAGATAAATTCAAAATACAAGGTGGGCTGAAAAGTTCGTAGGCTGACCCATATATGATGTTACTAGAATGAAATCCATATGAGTTTTGGCTAGTACAATCCTTCAAAAGATTCGTGAATTAATTTGACAGCTGTAGGACTATTGGTTATTAATTGGATACACCATTCTGAGTGAAGCTACTTTTGTTATTATGAAAAACATGGATAAAAACAAATTTCGTTAAACATTGGGTTTTGGCGAAAAAAAAATTTTATTTATATAAATAATTAATTCAAATGAATTGAAGCCCAGACTTGGCTTGATAAACATTATTCGGACTCTGCGCCAGCAAAATCAATAGTTAAGAAGTGGTTTCCAAAATTGAAGAATTAAGAAAAAAAGCACCGAAGACGATGCACGCAGTGGACGCTCAAAAAGTCCACAAAATAATTTTGGGTGATCATAAAGTAAAGTGGATCGAGTTAGCTGAGACTCTGAAGATAACAAAGGAACGTATTGGACACATCGCGCATGAATATTTGGACATACGAAAGCTCTGTGCGAAGAAGGTGCCGCGAAGGCTCACAATCGACCAAAAACGACGTATCACAAATCAATAAAGACAAAAGCAAAATTGCATAAATTTGGCTTCGAATTGCTTCCGCATCCACCGTATTCTCCAGATATGGCCCCAGCGACTTTTTCCTGTTCTCAGACCTCAAGAAAACACACGCTGGAAAAAGATTAAACTCCAATGAAGAGGTGATCGCCGAAAAGGAGGCCCATTTTGAGGCTAATGAGAATGACCTTACGGCATGAAAAATTATGGCTCAACCAGGACCCTGAATTGGCGACAATTACACATGAAATAAATTCAAGATATAAATATATTATATATGAATTTTTGAGTTTTTGCAAATCATATAAATAAATAAAAAAAACTTTAAAAAACAAACTCGAACTCAAATTGATTATTTTGTTGATTAGACAGACATACCATTCCAAAAAAATATTAAAGATCTACCTTACAAAAAATAAAACTAAAACACTTTCCTAGTCAAAAATTCCGATGTGAAGAACTAGCTCCTACGATAAAGGCGTTATTGACTCCGTAACTCCAGTTATGCAGCTTTATATAGGAGTCCCAATCTGAGGGACTTTAGTAAACTTTTTAAGCCCCCTACAAAAAGCCAAGCGAATTGTTTGCTATATCGCAGACTACAGAAGACCTTAAGAGCTTAGGCTGCAAAGATAAAAACAAATAACCGAATGTCAAAAGACCTATTATTAGTAACAAAGTAAGCCCATTTGCCTAATCCTAACAATTCCATAATTGAAGTTTTTCCGTTTATCTCTTGATTCATTTTTTATGTGACGACATTGCCGACTCGAAAGTTCGCCAAATGAGATAAATGATGAGATAAAAGCTGCAATACATCTGTCTTTTCATTAGGTAGATACTCTTCAATAATAATGTCGATATCCCACAATCCAGGATGCAGTTGTTTCTTATAGCGCGATTTGGGGCCAGAGTTGCTTTAGCTGTATGACCATTTTATATGAGCTTGTTTTAGGTGGCCTCTTATTGCCATAGAACCTTTCATACAATTCCATTACTGTGACTAATATGATATAGCTTTTCCTGTTAGATAAAAAAAACGTTGAAAAGTAGAGCTATATATATAGGGTTTTCCAATAGGGACTTGACAACTTTGAATTTAATTTATGAACGCACCCTTTCACTAATCATCGAACTGCCACTGTCAATTTATTCAGTAAGCTCAACATTTTCATCATGGTAAAGTATACGAACGAATGTTTGCAAATTATAAAAATTTACTACCGAAATTCAGAGTCGGTGACCGCAAAATCATCTTCAGTGACGAAGCTCATTTTTGGCTGGATGGGTTCGTCAATAAGCAAAATGAGCGTTATTGGTCGGTAAAAATCCAGATGTGCTTCATGAATCACCATTTCATCCACAAAAAAGAACTGTTTGGTGCGGATTTTATGCCGACGGCGTTATTGGGCCGAAATGTGGGGCCGAGTCATCGAAAATTGGGTCCAACAAATCGGGCGCTGCAAACGTGCCCGCGGTGGACAAAGTCGACTTCCATTCGTAAATGTTTTAAATGTACTTCAAATATCTCAAATGGTTTGCGTTTTATTTAAAAAAAGTTGTCAAGTCCTTAATGGAAAACCCTATCCATGTATATGTACTTACATATATGCATATATGTAATAGCAATCCGTTTTCCAGAATAAACACATAGCCAGATTTGCTTTGCCAAAAACTTAGTGCAATGGAAATTTTTACTTAATCCAATATTGTCATTGACTTGTATAATCTTCCTTTGTGGTTTATTTATTTAAAACAAATTTTTGATTACAATATTTAAAGATTGAGTGCATTATTTTATTCAAAGTTTTGGCAAAAACAAAATATTGCAATGAAACAAATGCGGTTTGTTTCATGTTTTGTAGCACATGACAAAATGTAAACACAGTGAAGCAATTTTTATGTTTATCATTAATCGAATCTAGTCGCATTCAATGTCATACAATTCGATTAATTGCAATTTGCACATTTAATCAAATTGAATTGCATTCAATACGATTAAATAAGATTATTGATAAACACAAAAATTAAATAGCAAAATACTCTTCAACTTCAACAAAATTAATACTTTTTTTATAGCTTTAAATTTTTAACCACCATCATATAATCAATAAAATATGCGCAGTTATACAATTAATCGAATTGTATTACAAATATCCAATCCACCAATACGATTAGATTATTCATAAATATAAAAGTTAAATAGCAAAATACTTTCAATGTTAAAGATTAATACATTTCTTGGAGCTTTAAATTTTTAACCATCCTTGTAAAACAATTCGATTAATTGCAATTAACTCATTTAATCAAATTGTATTGCATTCAATAAGATATGCGCAGTTGATGTAATTATTCGAATTGTATTTCATTGAATACGATTAGATTAGATTATTGACAAACATAAAATTTAAAAATAGCAAAATACTCTTCAATTTTTGCCATTTTTGTAATAAAATTCGATTAATTGCAGTATATTTACTTTATCTGTATGTTGCCGCACATTTTAAATTGTGTGCCAGTTCCATAAACATATGAGGCTTTGGCGCGCTCTTACGAATTCAAGGCTGCCAATCTTTTTGTGGACAATTTCGGGGCGAATTTAAAGTTGCACAGAAAAATAATCGAATAATTTCTCATCGGGACGCAATAAGATAGGAACATTTGCACAAGATGCGGGAATGATTTTGAAATTTTCGGAACGGCAGATTCATACGTAGCATCTGAGGCGGCAGATGCGAAATGTCAAATGCGCCCCAGTGTAAAAGCCTATTATTAAAAAATAATTAAGCCGATGATTCCTTATTATCGATAGGTTAGCGATAGCTACAGCAATCGTAGCATCCATTTTTCATCACTAACATTGAGTTTTGTCACAAGTCGAGTTGCGCGTGTGCTTAATTTACAAAAAAAAAGGGTTTTTCATAAAACAACTAGCTATGGAGAACGATCAGGAAATGTCGGCAGAACTGCAAACCGAGGGTCTGAAGGAAACTCAGTCTGTCATGCTCGAAGGTAATATGAATTTTTTCACTTTGGTCAACGCATGTAACCAATTCCAAGAAAACGTTGCATGGCAGCCATAATACCTTGCTACATAGACAGATCATGAAGAGTTTCCAAATTTATTTACAGATTCGCAAAGCGTTCAGAAAACCAAGATTGAAACAAAGAAACCTCAGTCAGGCGCTAACACCATAAAACCAATAACTGCGGCTGAGTTTGCAGAAATTGCTCAGAATGCTATGGACCCCGCTAAATCTTTTGATATTCTTAAATCACAACCTACTTTAGGATCCGTAAATAATACAATGAAACCTCAGTCAGGCGCTAAGACACCAAAAAGCTACAAAACCAAAACTTTTTCTAACGTAGAGGAGATAACCATAAAACCAATAACTGCGGCTGAGTTTGCGGAAATTGCTCAGAAATTTAATGGCCCCCGCTAAATCTTTCGCTTTAGGTAAGTTTATTAAAGCCATATAAAACTTATAATAATATTATTATTTTTTTTTGCTGATGCAAATTTTCTTTATAGAATGACGCATGATGACAAAAGCTAAATTCCCTGATGCATAGAAAACTAGAAGTTCTTGACTAGGTACAAAAATGTAATTAACATAAACTTAATTTTTTATAAATTGTAATTTGGGAATTAAAAATAAAAGTCGTCTAAAGCAAATGCCATTTTTAATTGGTGTGACTGTGTTTAAAAATGGGTTTATACATATCTATTATATATGTATCCGTATTGCTATTATTGTAAATTTTGTGTTAACCAAAATTTATGTGGTTTCTCGTCATTTTTATTTTCAACCCATGATTAATGCCTATATATTTTGGTCCTTTCCTATTTACTGATATTTTCAGTTGTCTTAGAATCCTATTTTTTGACTTCCCCGTGAAACAGTTATGAGCCGTTTCTATATTGTGTACTTCCCCAGCTTAACTTTTCAAAAAGGCAGCATACTCCTCTCTATGAATCGTATATACCCAACACCTATACGTCACTGGTACTCTTCCTCTTTTGCTATAGCTATCATATAAAGAACTATTGAACTGTTTCGAATTTTATCTAAATGAGGCCTATATATAGAATCATATGTTTTCAGTGCATAATTCGTTTGTTTTGCTTTATTATGAAGGTATCGAAACAGCATTTGATTAAAATCAAACTTTCCTGGAATACTTAAGAAATTTTCCGAATTTTATTGAAATTTTATGGTACTGGGTAACATAAAGACATCCACGATTTAATTTAATCAACCACATCTTTTATTTTATACAAAAAAGGAATGAATTTTGTACTAAGTATTTTTTTGGATTAATATATTGGTACAGACAAATCGACCCCAATAGCTGATTCCTCGGGGCTATGGATTTCGTTAGTAAAGAACGACCTTTTGTTTTAATTGTGAAATGGCAATCGTTTTAAAAATTGATGAGCTAATGAAAGCTTGGCACGGTAGCTCTCAATATTCGACTTGAAACCTTTTTATACCCTGTACCGTATGGTACAAAGGGTATATTAAGTTTGTGCAAGCCGAAAATGTATGTAACATATAGAAGACAAAGTTACCTAAAATATGATCAGGGTGAATAGAGAAGTCGATATACCCATGTCCGTCTGTCCGTTTGTCTAGATCTCAGAGATGGTAAGAGCTAGAGTTACCAAACTTTTACATTAGATCCCATATTATTCCATAGGAAGTTTATTTTATTTTTTTGATATCGGGGTTAAATTATATAGCTCCCATAGGGGTGTTTGAGACGACCTCGACAAAAAAAAAATTTAGATGAATAATTCGTTTGTTTTTATAGATATCGTAACCAAATTTGGTATTCGAAAGTTTTTTATAGTTTCCAATCACTGTACCAAATTTCATCAAAATCGGTTGACTATATCATATAGCTCCCATAGGACCGATCGGCCAAAATATCTTTTTTAAAGAAAAATTCGCTATATTTCGTTTTTTAATAAAGATATCGTAACCAGATTTTACGTTTGGAAATTTTTTAGACCACTTAAGCAATGTACCAAATTTGAACAAAACCGGTTGACTATATCATATAGCTCCCATAGGTCCGATCTTCCAAAAAATCGATTTTTTAACAAAATTTGTTGTGTTTCAATTGTTTGTTAAGATATTGGGACCAAATTTGACATTCGTGAGTATTTTATAGTTCCTAAGCACTGTACTTAATTTAACCCAAATCGTTTGACTAGATCATATAGCTCCCATAGGACCAATCGGTCCAAAAACAAAATTCGATGTGTTTCGTTTGTTTGTAAAGATTTGAACTAAATTCAGCATTCAGATCTTTTTTAAGGTATTTAATCACTGTGTCAAATTTTATTGAAATCGGTTGAGTATATCATATGGCTCCCATAGAAACGATTGGTCAAGAAAAAAAAATGTTTCGCTAAAATATTCTGAAAATGAAGGTAACTTATTATCGCTGTCTTAGTAGCTTTCCAAAATGCCGAAATGAGGAATCCAAGATCCAATATGGCATGGAATAGCAAATAACTAATTTTTGGGAGATAGCGCTAGCTGGGCATATATAGAGGATTTAGAAGAGTTATACGGGTCGAATTTCAAAATTACAAGATGTCGGGCACATTATAGCGAATCCAAGATTATCCGAGATTATTAAAATCTGCACTAGATAAATATTGGGTCAGTCCGTGGTAAGATATTGGTGATGGCGCTTGTATGGTCAAACATTTATTTTATACCTTATCGCCAGTGGAAACCAGGTTGTGGGAAAACATTTTTTATATTTCATAATATTATATGAATTTTATTCATTCGCTTAATTTTTCATCTTCATCAAGATTTACTTAGGCGGTTTATCAGAAAAATAAGGAAAATATATGAGTTCCTCGATAAATAAAAAGGTAAATAAATATTGACAAAAAAAAAATTTGTTTTCAGGAGCTCGCAAAAACTAATGCTAATAAAATTGTTCGTTTTTGTAGATGCCATGGTATCATAAGTTTGTCATTTTCGAATTCCTTGACCCAAAAATCACTTTTTACGAAAATTAATTTTTCGTGTAAACTAGTGTTATTTCAAATTTAAACTTTAGAAAATTTACTCCAGTTTTGAATTTATAAAAAATCATAAATATTATCACAAGTAGCGCATAAGGAATGCGTCTGGTTAGTTATTGGATCAAAAAACGTTATTGTATCTGCTTTTTAAGATTTAAAAGAACTGTGATAGTAAAGGCATCTAATACAAAGTTAGAGAAAGGGCCATCAAGTGGGGTCAACTGGTGCTGAATACCCGGAGCCCGGTCTAGTATACGGGTTCGGCGTTCTTTTCCTACTCATCCCAGTCAATTTTTTTTAGGAGTGGCAGGCGAATTTTAATTGTTTTTTTTAGCAAATTTTTTTAAATATATGAGATTTTTCTAAATTAGAACCAGGGAAGTCAAAAGTTTGACCGAGCCAAGTGTCTCGGTTTGTATTCTGATACGTTTTCAAGTTATCTGCCCGTAGTGTCTTTGGCTATAAGTTTTCCGTCTTTCTACAAATTACTTTATCGCAGTTTAAAAGATCAATTGATTTGGATTAAAATCATATTAAATGTACTAGGCCTATTATATGCTGGAACTGTTGTGGAGTTCAGCATTTAATCAGATCAATTTTCGTCCTAGGAACGGACCAAGTTCTGACGCCAATCAATTGTCTTCGGAATGTGGAAATTGTCGCCCACAAAGCGTGAATACCTCTCATATAATAGGTTTGCTACAGCATAAAGAGCTGCCTGCGAAACTGTCCAAAACCAAACTGTTCGCCCCATGCGAAGCTCCACTGTACCGCCTGTTACAATATTAGAAGCATATAAGCTGTTAAAGGGAGTGAAAATTGATGCCGAAGCGTGTCTCATTTCGTGCATGGATTTACATCATCTCCAGCTGTGCACAAATTGCAAAACGTATCAAATGATATTGTAATTTAAATCGATGATTTTTATGGCAATAGGGATAGTTATTCTTATGAGAGCGCGTCGAGTGCTAAAACTTTTTTATAACATATATCGTATACGAGTATATTTTTTTTTATGCTTGTTTGTCGAGACTCATTGACACTTAAGTTTTGATTTTTCCAAATAGCTGCGAAGATATGTAGAGTAGTCTGGTATAATTTATACTCTGCAGATAGGATGGATATTTGACGGGGTAACATCATAAAGATTAGTGCGCTGTGTTTATGTGGAAATGTGCGAATAAAGCCATCAAAATGTAAATACTTTGGCAAAAAGAAAAGTTTTTATTTTTCGCATATTATACAAGTAAGTACATATATATAGTATATTATATATACATATGTATTATGTCCAGAGCTCTTTTGTGTTTTATGGCCAAAAGAGCGCCAAAGTTGCTGAAAACTTCATAAATCACAGAAAAGTTTTGTTTGGGCCATGAAAAGGCTTAAGGGTTTATCAAAAATGAAAATTTATTGGCGCTCGAATACTTTGAATTTAAGATTTATGTATTTTGTGTTCTCTTTGTTGTGGTGCGGTGCGGTGCTAAGGCAAACAAATTCTAAACATGCTTATTGTGTGTTGTATTGTGGCATATCGACAACTTCTGCTACTTGCCACACACACACACACTCACTCACTCACATCATAACTTGCCCCAGACATGCTGCATATTAATATCAAATGATTTACTTGCAATCTTTTTTTTTCACTTTTGTATCAGCATTATTTATAAGATACAAGAAGATTTCAGTTTGGACATTTTTCTGGGTTTATGGGAGGGTTGGAAATTTTTGTTATAAAAATGGCCAATTAATAGGGTTTTTACAATCATTATTAGTATACAAAATCAGCAAAGTCGCGAAGCCCCCTTTAGAAATAAAATTTCTTTCACTTACCCTGTAGATAACCCTCTACAGGGTTTCATCCGCAAAGGGCGGCTTACCTAGGTATCACCAAATCTATGCGATCCACACCTTAGGCAGTTTTGGATGTTATTCTCAACCTGGAACCAGTGGGAACTTTCCTGAAATCGGCGCCGGCTAAAAGCGCATCAAGACTCCGGGCGTTATATCTTCTCACGCCATCAACTTGTGGTCATAGCAGTATCTTACTTAAGTTAGGCGTACCTGTGCAGACCGGGGATAGTGATTACTGCCCAACAGTTCAGAAATGGAACAACAACTTTGTCGCAGTTTTCGCGGAGAGGGAAGATTGGATGCAAAAAACCCCCTTAAAAGGGAACGAGCTGACAATCTATAGTGATGGTTCGAAGATGGATGTGGACGCAGGAGCTGGAGTATCTTCTCTATTGAGCTGTGCAGACTGAGGATAGTGATTACTGCTCTACTGTTCAGAAATGGAATGACAACTTTATCGCAGTTTTCCCGGAGAGGGAAGATTGGATAGAATCCCCTTAAAAGGGAACGAGCTGACGATCTATACTGATGGTTCGAAGATGGATGAGGGCACACGAGCAGGCATCTTCTCTGAAGAGCTTTCGACGAAACTTTCATTCCACCTCCCCTACTAGTGTAGCGTTTTTCAAGCGGAGATATACGCAGTCTGGCAAGCGGCTAGACTTATTGACAACTTGAACGGAAGTCCAAGAAACATTGAAATTCTTGCCGATAGTCAGGCTGCAATTAAAGCTCTGTCATCGCATACCATTAAGAATAAACTGATCCGTAACACGACACTAGCGCTCAACCGTATCCATCACCACTCAATAACCCTCTGCTGGGTTCCGGGTCACTCAGGTGTCCGTGCTAACGAGACGGCGGTCAAGTGCGCCAGGAACGGCTCAGACCATTACAGATCAGATCGCAATTCAGGGAGACGGCTAGAGCTCTGGCAGAAAGAGAACTCGACATGGTGTCCGGCTGTTCCATCTCCCGAGCACTCTGGCCGAGATATGATCCATCTGAACTCCTGTACTTCCATAAAAACAGAACTAGGAATGATGAGGAAGAGACAGAAAGCATCCAAGGCCTGCTATGCGACTGCCCAGCGCTTCTTAGAAGACGAACCCATTTTCTGGGTAAACCATTCTTTGAGGATTTGGATAGTCTAGCCTATATACCCATAGCGAATCTGGCTGCATTAGTCGAATTCTCAAAATGGCTCTGCAATATGGTAGACTTAAATGATTAAGGATGTACAGTTTTTGATCCTACTCCAAAATCCCTCACTTTCTTCAATTTATTTTTTCCTTTTCTTTTAATTAGGCAACACGATGTAAAATAGCTCATGGTCTCTGGGTGATTTCAGTCACTATCTGATCTGCCTGTACAACCCAACCTAACCTTTCCAACAAGTGACATGCTCTGGTATTTGTAGAATATTAAAATCTTAAAAAAATACAGGGTAATTAAGTGAAACTTTATTGCCAAAACTGTTAAGAGCGGAAACAGTTAGATTAAAAAAAAACGTCCAGGGCGCACTGAGTTTTCAATCACCAATGGATGTGATTGTTCTTCATACCTCATTGGCAATGCAACCGATTGAACTGGCGGTGTGTTGCGCATCACCAGAGCACCCGATGGATTTACCGGGATGCGGTGAACGTTACCTACTTGGTACGTATAACGTCGTGAGTATTGCACAGGTATCGGTGTGTTGTGCATCACCAAAGCACCCGACTGATCTGACAAGTTGCGACGAACACCAGCGTATCACGTCGTGAGTATTCTGAAGGCACCCGTCTGATGCGAACCGAAAAAGCACTTGATTGACGTGACACGCGGCGGCGAGCGTTATCTTCTTGGTTAGCATCACGTCTTGAGTTTTCTCCAACTAGCAACATAGCAGTCACAACAAAATTAACAAAAGTTGATTATTTTTAACTTACCCAAAGACATCTGAACTGATATTGTATTATTATGCGTCATATTGGCAAATTAATGAAACCGAAAAAAAATAAAATATTTCAGAAATAGGCAAGTAGTTGCAGGAACTAAAATGAGTTGCCACAAATATGAAGTGAGTGATGGAATTTTACGAAGTTAGCAGCGATTACTGCAACTATCGAACATTTATCGAGTGCTTTGTGCTATCACATGCTTTTTGCTATTATCTCTGCAGTGCAGTTTTTAGGTGGTTATCGGTTAATGGCGGTCACAACTGAATTTTGAATTTTGTGTTGCTCATGGTCCACATTGGTTTCTGTCATATCAGAAAACATAACTTTCAATTGTGAAGCCATTTCATTTTCAATTTGAATATGAATTTCGCACCTCCAAATCCGGTGTGGGTAGGGATTGAGGAATTAGTTTGCTGATAACAGCTACATCCACTTCTTTAAAGTACCCTTTTACAGCGCCCTATGTCCCACTGGGGATAACATGAATTAAGAGAGATAAATCGTAACTTTATTAGATATTTCAGCCGCCTAGATACTACGTTTTGGAATACACCTTAAACGCTAAGAAACTGGAATTCTCAAAATGATTCAACAAGCAGGATGACAGGGTGAAATTTGGAACCTACTGGCTTTCTTTCATCATTCAATATATATCCTGTACCTAAAAGTACAAAGGGTACACTAGATTTGTCCAATGTATGTAACGGACAGAAGGGGTGCGACAGACCCCAAGTCCTTTATACCAAAATGCTTATCATAGCCTCGGGTAGCGATTGAGCCATGTCCGTCCGTCCGTCCGAATGAACGCCTAGATCTCAGAGACTAAAGGAGCTAGAAACACCAAACTTTACCAGCTGGTGCGCATATTTCCTGAGAAGATGCAGTTTGTTGAACCCCACCGATCTTACCCCGATCCGCAGTAGATTTTCGCGGTTTGTTGCAATACCGTTTAATATTTTTATCTGATTTAACAGAGTGATGCCTTATGGTTCAACACATCTGTGTGTCAAAAATTAACAAAATCTGACAAATGCAGCAAAAGCTATAGTCAAAAATATACAAACTGCGTCAATATTTGACTCTACCTAATTATTATTACAAGTGACCTCGAATCACGATTTTTGGTAAGCTGATTCATGTAACTCTAATAAACAACTTCACATCCAAATTTTATCGACCCCCCACCCCCCGGAATCGATTTACCATGTTTTTTCCCATACCCCTCAACATATCAACTTGAAACTTACCCCATATACTTTAAATAGCTGCTTTGATGTAACTTTCGAGTTTCATCACAATCGATAATCGTTTTTGGAACATAAAGGTATAAATATCAAATTCAACAAAAAAAAAGTTTATTCTAATTGGAGAGTTCTTAGTAAGAATACGCAGAAACAATTTTTTCGAGAGGAAAATTACCACTTTTTTTTTTAATAAGGAAGACAAATATGCACTAATCCGCTTTTCTAGTTCGATGGTTGACCATTTTAACGATTATAAATTTTTTTAAACAAAATTGGTAATTGTTGGGAAACGTTTTGGGCTGCTGCGACTGGCCTTAAAAATTATTCAAAATAATTAGATAAGTAAAATTACTCAAATTACTCAGGCCCACAAAAAAAGTTGTGTAAAATTTATAATGGCAGAGCTACCCAACATATAACCTCTAAAAAACCCAAACATTTTTTGATTCATGCGTTTCAATGTTGTTGTCTTATAATAATTTTGGTGTTGCTAAATAGGAATTCGCGGCTTAATAACTTTAGGGGTCTTAAATAACCTGAGATACCTTGATTTCGGATTCGGATTTAGCGACCCCAAAAAAATAAAGTTATCACGATTTCAACTACGAAATTGAAATTTTATTATTCCTGGCTGTGTTAACAAATATCGAAAACCCCAGATCCTTTTTTTTCGTGAAATCTGATGTTTATACCCTGTACCGTATGGTACAAAGGGTATATTAAGTTTGTGCAAGCCGAAAATGTATGTAACGTATAGAAGGAGACGTCGGAGACACCCCAAAGTTACCCAAAATATGATCAGGGTGAATAGAGAAGTCGGTATACCCATATCCGTCTGTCCGTCCGTCTGTCCGTCTGTCCGTTTGAACGCCTAGATCTCAGAGATGGTAAGAGCTAGAGTTACCAAACTTGCACATTAGATCCCATATTATTCCATAGGAGACAAGTTTATTTGAATTTTTTGATATCGGGGATAAATTATATAGCTCCCATAGGGCTGTTTGAAACCTCGACAAAAAAAAAGATTTTGGATAGATAATTCGATTGTTCATGAAGATATCGTAACCAAATTATATCATAAAGCTCCCATAGGACCGATCGGCCAAAATAACTTTTTTAATTCAAAATCCGCTATATTTTGTTTTTCAATAAAGATATCGTAACTAGATTTGGCGTTTGGAAATTTTTTAGAGTACTTAAGCAATGTGCCCAATTTGAACAAAATCGGTTGACTATATCATATAGCTCCCATAGGGCCGATCTTCCAAAAAATCGATTTTTGAACGAAATTTGTTGTGATTCGTTTGTTTGTAAAGATATTGCGACCAAGTTTCGTAAGTTTTTTATAATTCTTTAGCACTGTATTAACTTTGATCAAAATCGGTTGACTATATCATATAGCACCCATAGGACCAATCTATCCAAAAAAAATTTTTTATAAAAAATTCGTTGTGTTTCGTCTGTTTGTAAAGATATTTGAACTAAATTCGTCATTCAGATCTTTTTTAAGGTATTAAAGCACTGTGTCAAATTTGATCGAAATCGGTTGACTATATCATATAGCTCCCATAGGAACGATCGGTCAAAAAAAAATTTTTTGTCTGTTTTTGGTTTTTTGTCAAGGAACCGGATTTTATTGCAAGCTAGTGGTACAGGGTTTCCCAAAATCGTCCGCGCCCGACTTTACGTACGCCATTTTTTTTTTCAATGTTTTTGGGATAGCTTAATCAAAATCTGAGGAAAGTTATTTTATTTGTTTATTTGTAACGATATATTTAGTTTAAACTAATAATAAACAGACTAATTTTTAGAGCACAAAATAATTTATTAATTATGCCAGAATTATATGCAGAATATTTTTTATTTTATATTTATGTTTGTTTCTGCATTTTATTTATTATAAATGTTTAGATCTCAAACATTAACATTACCAAAATCAAGAAAATGAAAACAAAATTGAAAAACAAAAACGAAACAATTGGAATGAATCAAATGCGGGTAGCGAGAGCACAATAAGAGGAACATTGGAAATGTTAAAAGTAAAATACATTTTAAGTTTTGAATATTTTAATGTTTTTGTTTTGAACTTTCTACATTTCATATATTTGAATGAATATGAATATTGAAAAAAACTGAGGTAAATTATTTTATTTCTTTATTTATAATGATAATTGTAGTTAAAACTAATAACAGGCTGCCTAATTTTTATAGCAAAAAATAAATTTTTATATACACCAGAATTATTTGAAGAATATTTTTATTTTATTTGTAAGTTCGATTGTTTAAAATATCAAACATTTATTTTATTAAAACTAAAGAAATGAAATGAAAATTAAAGTAAATTAAAATAAAATTGAAAGATTTACTTCAGCTAATTGTCAGCGAAACAATTGGAATGAATCAAATGCGGGTGGCGAGAGCTTTTTAATAGCAAATGTACAATAAGTGGTACATTGGAAATGCAAAAAGGCTAAAGCAATTTATAAGTTTATTAATATTTCAATGTTTTGTATTAAATGAATATGAATAATGAAAAAGTCTGAGGAAAATTACTTAATCTATTATTTTATTATGATAATTGAGGTTTAAATTAATAATAAGCAGCCTAATTTTTATAGCACAAAAAAATTTATTACGTATGCCAGAATTATATGCAGAATATTTTTCTTTTATTTATTTTTATTTTTAGGTTCGATTGTGTAATATTTTCTCAGGGCGGGGTATTATCACCCCTCTTATGGAGCCTGTTAGTAGATGAGCTGCTGGAGAGACTAACGAGCAGAGGCATACTATGTCAAGGCTATGCTGATGACATCGTTATCATAGCAAGAGGCAAGTATAAAGAAACACTCTGCGAAATGGTCCAGCTAGGTCTTAAAGAAACCAATGACTTGTGTAAAAAGGCAGGCCTGAGTCTCAACCCTGCCAAAACTGTCATAGTACCCTTCACAAGGAGATATAAACTTAATAGAATGCAATTTATAACCTTATCGGGATGCAGTGTAGAAACGAGTAAAGAAGTCAAGTATCTTGGAGTAACCTTTAACTCCAAGTTTAACTTCAAAACTAATATAGAAAACACGTTAAATAAGTGCTCAAAGGCTCTTTTTACGTGTAGAAGTATTGCCGGGAAGTCGTGGGGCACGTCACCTCGAATATTAAGATGGCTATACCTTATGGTTGTTAGACCCATGCTAATGTATGGGACCATAGCCTGGGGTAGTAGAGTGTGCCTTAGCACGATCAGGGAAAAAATGCAGAAACTGCAAAGAATTGCCTGCATATGTATGACAGGAGCTATGCGCACCTGTCCTACTGCTGCCTTAGAAATTTTAATTGAGATCACACAGCTACATTCATTGTCGATATGCGGCGGAAAGCCACATTAATAAGAATTGGGGGGGTAAGGGACGACTTTAGCCTCACCAAGAAAGATGCTGCAGACATAGCAAAAGATATGCCCATGCTTCTACAGCCAAGGGATGAGATGCTTGCTGAGTACAGGTTCAATCAATATTTTCATACCAAACTCAGCACAAAAGAGGTTAGGACCTCTCTTGCGGCAGTTCACCTTATGAAACCACATACAATAAAGTGGTACACAGACGGATCACTTACTGATCAAGGAAGTAGCCTGGGGGTAGTAGGACCCAGAACCAAACACACCAACATTTTCCAAGCTGAGGTTTGTGCTATTGGAAGATGTGCAGAATTCAATCTGCAAAAGAACTACCATAAAAAGGATACTGCCATCCTGTCTGATAGTCAAGCAGCAATAAAAGCATTATTTAAAGCCAAGATTACATCAAGGCTGGTTAAAGAAGTGAAAATATCACTGGATAATTTAGGATCCAGGAATAAGCTCATGATTAGATAGGTTCCAGGGCACAACAATATTCATGGAAATGAACTAGCAGACAAACTTGCAAGAACCGGTGCAGCAACACCGCTAATCGGTCCTGAACCACACTGTGGGATTGGTGACCACGTGGTACGGGACCAACTAAGAATAGAGGAGAATAAAAAACGACTGCTCTACTGGGCGCAGATACCAGGGCTTAAACAGTCAAAAATCCTCCTCTCTAACTACAACCCTAAGAGGTTTAAAGTCATGATAACGCACGGGAAAAACACCGTGAGAAATTTGACTGGCCTTCTGACGGGACACTGTAGGCTTCGCAGCCACCTCAACAAAATTGGCATAGTGGATAGTGGACTATGCCGCTTCTGTAGCATAGAGAAAGAAACTTCTTCGCACATATTATTTGAATGTATGGCAATCGCCGGTAAAAGTAACAAGCTCCTGGGCCTGCACGTTCTCCCACCAGAGACTGTTGCTAATGTCCGAATAAAATTCTCCAATACATGCAGACCTTAGGACTTTTGGGAGAGCTTTAAGCCATGAAGGGGGTACAATAGATCCACCTGGGTCGCAGTACATTTGTCCCAATCCCAATAATGTGTAATATTTTATTTATTATAAATGTTCGGATCTCAAAGATTTCCATTACCCAATTAAAGAAAACAAAATTAAATTGAATGTTTACAACAGCTGATTGTCAGTGAAACGATGAAATGAATCAAATGCGGGTAGCGAGAGTTTTCTTCATAGCGAGTATAAACAGGTGGAATATTGGAAATGTTAAAACTTTAAGAAATTTTATAAGCTTATCAATATTTGACTGATATTGTTTTGAATGTGCTGCATTTGTCATAATTGAATGAATATGAATATTGCAAATAGTAAACAAAAAAAGTTATTGCAATTTTCTTGTTTTCTAAAGAAAATACCCAACCACATAAATCAAATTAGATTTAATTGCTGTCATTCAATTTCGTTAGACCAAAAACTATTTGCACATACTTCCATTTTAAAAATGAAACAAAGAAATTGTTCAATCAAATAATTTAATTAAAATCAAATTTTGTTGAACTAAAGCAATTTCGAATTAGTGTGACCATTACAAAGGTAAACGAAAGCAATTCACTGCTAACTAGGTTTTCCCATTTTCCTAAGCTCCATGTGTAGTTGTACTCTTCTTCTTTTTTTGTAGATATTTCAATCCCCCCCAGTTAGAAGTGCATTTGGCGCTTTTCCGCAGCTGTCCGCCTTTGAGGCAACTCACATTAATTTTCATTTAAATTGCAGTTGTAAAATATGCAAAACTCTTTCTGCGGTCCAAAATGGTAGCTTTCGTGCAGGGTTCAGGAATCAGTCGAGTCCTTGCAATGCGACTGCAGTGGAAGGAACCTCTGTACTGGCTGACAGTTGGTGCCAGTTGACTGGCTCTGGGTGGTTGCCATTTTGAGTGGTTATTAAAATTGCAACGATGCTGCATTTGTAGACACCTTGCGGGCACTCTACTCACTGGACGACAGACGGCTGCGAGGCGGGTATTGAGGAATTTAAATCTTGCGGTTATTTCAAGAAAAAGTAAACAGATGTTGCTTTCTAGCACAAGCTTTCATTTCAAATGCCATGCAATATTTAAACAAATAAAAAAGATTCTAAAAAAAAGCTGATAAAGTGAGTTGCGACCGGAGTTGTGGTTCAACCAGAAGCCATCATAATCTTTATGTGCAGCAGAGGTTGCTGAGGTTACTCTGGTATTGTGGATTTGCGTAACAAGAGTTTAAAGAATTTTGGCAATCTGCGACGCTACGAAAAATGCAAGAAATTTAATTATTTATTTTTAATTTGCATAGAGCAAAAAAACCAAGATAATGACATATTTTTAGCAAGTGGCAATGGATTACTTGGGGGTTCAGCAAATATTTGCGGCGTGAGTCAGTTTGAAAATGTGCGGAGTGCAAAAAAAAATCTTTTATTTAGAAAGTGTTAAAAAATACAAATTTTAAAACTAAAAAATCATTCTTAGGCCCTTTCCCATTAGATTGTAGGCTTAGTTCTAAGGTGGCTGATTGGCAATAAATTAAAAAGATCCGCCACCCCGAAAATCGAAATTTGCATACCCAACTAGATATTTAAAAATAAAAAACTCATTTCAAGTCCACTATTCTGAAAATCTAATAAGGTATTTATAATTGTTCCCAAAAAAGTATCTTATAGTATATACAAGAATAAGTTTAAAAATGGCGTACGTAAAGTCGGGCGTGGACGACTTTAGGATACCCTGTAGCACTAGCTTGCAATAAATCCGGTTCCTTCACAAAAAACCAAAATCAGAAGAATTTTAAAGAAAAACATTTTTTTGACCGATCGTTCCTATGGGAGCTATATGATATAGTCAACCGATTTCAATAAAATTTGACACAGTTCTTAAATACCTTAAAAAGATCTGAATGCCGAATTTAGTTCAAATATCTTTACAAAAAAACGAAACACATCGGATTTGTATAAAAAACGTTTTTTTGGAACGATTGGTCCTATTGGAGCTGTATGATATAGTCAACAGATTTGGATTAAATTTAGCACAGTGCTTAGGAACTATAAAAAACTTACGAATATCAAATTTGGTCCCAATATCTCAACAAACAAACGAAACACAACAAATTTTGTTACAAAATCGATTTTTTGGAATATCGGCCCTATGGGAGCTATATGATATTGTCAACCGATTTCGATCAAATTTGACACACTGCTTTAACACCTTAAAAAAATCTGAATGCCGAATGTAGTTCAAATATCTTTACAAACTAACGAAACCCAACGAATTTTGTATAAAAAACGTTTTTTTGACCGATTGGTCCTATGGGTGCTACATAAGTCAAGCGATTTTGACTTAATTTGGAATTGTGCTTTAGACTTAACAAAAACGTCCCAGTGCCAAATTTGGTTACGATATCTTCAAAAACAAACGAATCACTCCGAATTTTGTACAAAAATCGATTTTTTGGAAGATCCGTCCTATGAGAGCTATATGATGTAGTCCACCGATATTAACAAGATTTGAAACGGTGCTTTAAAACTTTATAAAACTACCGATTGCCAAATTTTATTATGATATCTTTATAAACAAACAAAATATACCAATATTTGTATAAAAATCCATCGGTCTTCTGATAGCTATAACATATAGTCGCCGATTTTGATCCAATTTGGTAAACTGCTTAGGACCTATAAAAAAGGCCAAATTTGGTTACGATATCTTCATAAACAAACGAATGATTGATCTAAAACGACGAGATCTTCGGAGCTATATAATTTTACCCCGATATCAAAAAAATAAAATAGACTTATCTCCTATGGAATAATATGGGATCACTATCAAAGTTTGGTTCTCTAGCTCTTACCATCTCTGAGATCTAGGCGTTCAAACGGACAGACGGACATGGTTATATCGACTTCTCTATTCAGCCTGATCATATTTTAGGCAACTTTGGAGTGTATCCGACGACTCCTTTTATATGTTACATACATTTTCGGCTTGCACAAACTTAATATACCCTTTGTACCAACCGGTAAAGGGTTCCGATCTTTTTTAGAGTACCAAGGCACAGTGTCAAATTTGATCAAAATCGGTTGAATATACCATATGGTATTTGCTATATGCTCCCATAAAAATATTCGGTCAAAAAACATTTTTGCTAAAAAATTCTTCTGTTTTTGGTTGCTTATCGTAACCTAATTTGGCAATTAAATGTTTTTTTGGTGTTCTTAAGCAATATACTGGATTTTATTGCAATCTGGTGCAGGGTATCCCGAAGTCGTCAGCGCCCGACATGGCAGCATCGACATCTTTTTTTAATAATTAACGTTAGATCAAATATGCTGTTTATTTATTTTATCGATTAAGGTACAAAATTTTTAGAAAATGCTCGTAAAAATTACATTATGTCATAAACTGATTATACAAATTAATAAACTCGATTAATTTCAGTATCTTTCAGACTGATGAATTTTCGTTGCTTTTGTTATCTATGTATAAAATTAAACGTTTTTTTTTATGAGTAATTTAGTTTAATTTTATTTATAACCCAATTAGTGCAGTATAGGTTAATACATCTGCCATTAAGTGAAGGCACTTTTTTTTAAGTTTTAAAACATATTTGATAATAATTCAAAATCTGTTTCAGAAAAATATTCTTAATGTGATTTTATAATTCGCAAGAAGTGGCAAGCATATTAAAATTAAATTAATTGGTAAGCTTCTAAACCAAATATATTTAGGAAGTCTTTAGAGATAAATTTATAAATCGTATATGTCTCGTCTAATCTAGGTGTTCACTCAGATGGCAGCGAAAGGTCCTCAGTTCTTTTCAACCCTTTGATAGACCCTATTGGATCCACTTGCTCAGATCTTGCTGCTGCCTTCCAAAATAGAACCTCTGCTCGATGTTTTGAGCGTTTAACATTATTGATGTATGTAGTATTTGGTTATTAATTGTTGAAATCCTAGATTATATTCTTTTGTTGTTGTTCAGTATATTAACATATTTCCAAAGGTCCGATCCATTATTGTTTTTTAAAAGTGTGTTCAGGTGTTCTGTTTCCATTTGTCAATTGTTTCATAAGCTTGTCATCTGTTTGTCCATCATATAAATTCTATAATTATGAAATACTTTAAAAATTGAAATATTAAAGTCTTTTGCACAACTTACTTAATTGTTAATGTTAAAAACGAAAACATTTCCAGAAGTCTGTTTAGTGTTTCGCAATCCCTGAGAATTAAGTATCCAGTTGGCCAAAAATGAACTACTGTCGTTTTGCATAATTCTAGTCCCATTATTAAAACTCCCAACATATTGAGCGCTGACCGACTGTGCGCAGGGCTCTATTTCCACAAGGGCCTGGGTATTACAATATTGAGTATGCATCACCTCATCAGTGATCATGTTGGCACATCTAATTAGTGACTCGAATGAGTTCGTAGTGGTCAATGGGCCGGGTTGTCCGAATGTTCGATAATCGGAGATGTGGTTCGGTGGTTGTTGGCAATTAAGAACGGGAGCAGTTGCATTACGCAATGTCAAAATTTCTGGCCTGCGGTGCCAGGTATCATCATTGGAAACAACACGTCCAGGGCGCACTGAGTTTTCAACCACCAACGCACCGAATTGGTTTGGTAGATTTTGATAATCGTTGTCTGTAATTTCCACAATACGTGGGTATTGTTCTGTAGACCATATAGGCAACGCAAATGATTGATCTACCGGCAAGTGGCGAACGTTATCTTCCTGGTAGCCTCCAGACAACGATGAGTTGCGCAACACCAAAGCCTCCGATTGATCATCCGAAATGCGGTGAAGTGAATCTTCTATGCGCACAATACGGTAATCTTCAGGTACCAATGTGCTGCGTACCACTGGAGCACCCGATTGCTCTATCACGTTGCGGCGAACGTCACGCTCTTGGTATGTATAATGTCGGGCACGGTCACCCGGCCATGATGAAATACGGGACGACAAAGCACCTGACGGAATTGGTTCTTTGTTGCCTTCTTTGGGCTTAAACCCATTACGCGGTTGCTGCTTGTTGCGCATACCTTCGGCATTGTTTCCAAAACTCAAATTTTGTTGATTTCGTTTCGGAAATGTTTTCTTTTCAATTCCTTTAGGCCCTGCACGTTGAGTCTGGCCACGATGTTTCATAGACTTATTTTTTACTTACTATAATTTTGCACGAAATCTTTGCCATACTCGTCTGCAACGTATCACTCACATTAAAATGAACTAAAGTTTATCATTTTTAACTTACCCAAAGACATCAGAACCGTTAACGGATTAAAATGCGTCAATGTTGCCATTTTTTTTTTAATTTAAAGTACGAAAATAAAAAATTAAATGTTGAAAATGAAAATGGCTGCACGACATAAAATGAGTTGCCACAAATGTGAAGTGAGTGATGGAATTTTACGAAGTTAGCAGCGATTACTGCAACTATCGAACATTTATCGAGTGCACACTTCAGCTTTTTGCTATTATTATCTCAAAAAGGCGCAGAGAAGAAGATTAACTCGAAAGCATCGTCGAACAAATAATTTTTTGATATTGCATTGAACTCGCTTTTACTAATTTAGAAGCTTTCAAATTGAACGAACCTCAAAACTGTTTGTTGAGATGAAACAAATTTAATGTTCAAACATTATGCACAAAATGTAATCTTCTAAAAAAAAAAATTTTTATGAATAAACAGCGACAAATAAATTCATTGTAGTATTGTAGTATTCATTTATCTTGAAAGTAGGGCGCTCCAACATACTCGCTTGGATGAACAGACTCTGCTGCCAATAATTTTTCTTAAAAAGATGTGTAGATAAGTGTCAAAATTGGTTCAAATATCTTCAAAAACAAACGAAACACAACAAATTTGTATAAAAAGCTTTTTTGACCCATTGGTCCTATAGGAACTATATGATATAGTCAACCGATTTTGATTAAATTTGAAACAGTGCTTTAATACTTTAAAAATGATCTGAATGCCGGATTTAGTTCAAATATGTTTACAAACAAACGAAACACAACGAATTTTGTATAAAAAAAGGTTTTTTTTACCGATTTGTCCTATGGGAGCTTACGATTTTAATAAAATTTGGTACAATGCTTAAGACCTATAAAAAACTTACAAGTGCAAAATTTATTTCCAATATCTTCACAAACAAACGAAATACAACAAATTTTGTTAAAAATTAGATTTTTTGGAAGATCGGCCCTATGGGAGCTATATGATATATTCAACCGATTTTGTTCAAATTTGGTACAATGCTTGGGTACTGTAAAAAACTTCTGAATGCCAAATCTGGTTACGATGTCTTTGTCAAGAAATTACATTAAGCGAATTTTGTATAAAAAAAGTTATTTTGGCCGATCGGTAATATAGGAGCTATTAATAATATATAACTATATAATTATAGTCAACCGATTTTAATTACAGAGCTTGGAAACTATAAAAAACTTTCGAATGCCAAATTTGGTTACGATTTCTTCATAAACAAACGAGTTATTCATCTAAAACTTTTTAATTTCTTTCGAGATCGTCTGAAACGACAGTACCACATTTTTTATTTTATATTTATGTTTGTTTCTGTATTTATTATAATAAATATAGATATTTAGATCTCAAACATTAATATTACCGAATTCAAGAAAATGAAATCAAAATTGAATAATTTGCTTCAGCTAATTGTCTGCGAAACGATGGAATGAATCAAATGCGGGTGGCGAGAGCACAATAAGAGTAAAAAGGTGAACAAATTTTTAAGTTTTCAATATTTTAATGTTTTTGTTTTGAATTTTTTGCATTTCACATATTTGAATGATCATGAATATTGAAAAAAACTGAGTTAAATTATTTTATTTATTTATTTATAATGATAATTGTAGTTTAAACTAATAGGAAACTGCCTAATTTTTATAGCACAAAAAAATTTGTATACACCAGAATTATATGCAGAATATTTTTATTTTATTTTTAAGTTCGATTGTTTAAAATCTCAAACATTGATTTGAATAAAATTAAAGAAATGAAAACAAAATTAAAGTAAATAAAAATAAAATTGAAAGATTTGCTTCAGCTAATTGTCAGCGAAACGATGGAATGAGACAAATGCGGGTAAGCGAGAGGTTTCTTATAGCGACTGTACAATAAGTGGAACATTGGAAATGCAAAAAGCTATTGAATAAATATGAATTTAAAAAAAAACTGAGGTAAATTAATTTGTATAGCACAAAAAAATTTATTACTTATTCCAGAACTATATGAAAAATATTTTGCATCATTTTATTTATTATAAAAGCGAAGATCTGAAACATTGATTACATTACCAAATTAAAGAAAATGAAAACAAAATTTAATGATTTCTTCAGCTGATTGTCAGCGAAACAATTGGAATGAATCAAATGCGGGTGGCGAGACCACAATAAGAGTAAAAAGGTGAACAAATTTTTAAGTTTTCAATATTTTAATGTTTTTGTTTTGAATTTTCTGCATTTCACTTATTTGAATGAATATGAATATTGAAAAAACTGAGGTAAATTATTTTATTTATAATGATAATTGCAGTTTAAACTAATAACAAACCGCCTAATTTTATCGCACAAAATTAACTTTTTTTACTTTATTTTTTAAGTTCGATTGTTTAAAGTCTCATTGATTTTATTAAAATTAAAGAAATGAAAACAAAATTAAAGTAAATAAAAAAAATAGCGTGCGTAAAGTCGGAAGCGGACGACTTTGGGATATCCTGTACCACTAGCTTGTAATAAAGTCAGATTTCTTCACAAAAAACCAAAAACAGAAATCAAGCAAAAATTTTTTTTTTTTTTGACTGATCGTTTTTATGGGAGCTATATGATATAGTCAACCGATTTCAATAAAATTTGACACAGTTCTTAAATACCTTAAAAAAGATATGAATGCCAAATTTATTTCAAATATCTTTACAAACAAACAAAACACATCGAATTTTGTATAAAAAACGTGTTTTTGGACCGATTGGTCCTATGGGAGCTATATGATCTAGTCAAACGATTTGGATTAAATTAAGTATAGTGCTTATAAACTATAAAATACTCACGAATGTCAAATTTGGTCCGAATATCTTCACAAACAAACGAAACACAACAAATTTTGTTAAAAAACCGATTTTTTGGAAGATCGGACCTATGGGAGCTATATGATATAGTCAACCGATTTTGTTCAAATTTGGCACATTGCTTAAGTGCTCTAAAAAATTTCCAAACGCCAAATCTGGTTACGATATCTTTATTAAAAAACGAAATATAGCGAATTTTTCTTTAAAAAAGTTACTTTGGCCGATCGGTCCTATGGGAGCTATATGATATAGTCAATCGATTTCGATCAAATTTGGTACAGTGCTTGGGAACCAAAAAAACTTTTGAATACCAAATTTGGTTACGATATCTTCATGAACAATCGAATTTTCCATCCAACATTTTTTTTTTGTCGAGGTCGTCTCAATATATAGTCCACTGATTTCGATCAAAATTTACACAGTGCTTTAATACCTTAAAAAATATCTGAATGCCGAATTTGGTTCTATTATCTTTACAAAACAAACGAAACACATCGAATTTTGTTCAAAAATCGATTTTCTGGAAAATAGGCCCTATGGGAGCTATATAATTTAACCCTGATATCAAAAAAAATAAAATAAACTTGTCTCCTATGGAATAATATGGGATCTAATGTGAAAGTTTGGTTACTCTACCTCTTACCATCTCTGAGATCTAGGCGTTCAAACGGACAGACGGACAGACGGAGATGGGTATATGGACTAGTTTAATCACCCTGATCATATTTTAGGTAACTTTTGGTTGTCTCCGACGCCTCTTTCTATATGTTACATCCATATTCGGCTTGCACAAACATAATATAGCCTTTGTACCATACGGTAGAGGGTATAAAAATCAAAATTTTAAAAATAAAGGAAGGTAAATAAACTGTTAATGTAAAATAAAAATTAATTTCTTACTTCTAAATTTAAAATTTTTAATTTTGTACATATATTTATTTCGTATGAAGCAATACTCTCCTCTTATGTAAGAATAATCAAATTAAAAAATCTTTATATTTTTTTTTCTTATTTTAACTACCATAAAAAAAATGTTCACATTTTGTAGATATTTATCAACCGATAAGCTTAAGCTTCAAAAGCTTATAATCCAATATTGGCATACAAATAAATCGCTACACACTAAATAAGAAATTTTTCCAATAATTTTGTTGGTTTTTTAATAGATTAACCAAACCGTTTATGAATGCACATAAAAATATTTCTAGGAAGTATTTCTAGCTTAATAAATGCCTTAATTCATTGTTCACACGTTTTGAAAATTAATTTTTTATTGGTCTGGGCATGTGCGCGACTTACCATATTTTTTTTTAAGTTAAGTTTACCAATTCTTATTTTCAAAATAATTGAAGTACGTGCTAAATTTTACGGAGCACATTTAATCAATTTTTTTTTTAATTTTCACCAAAAATTATTGAATTTTTAATTATCCATAAAATCAGCTGGTACAGGTATACGGAAACAAAGGCTGTCAATTTTAATTGCTGCTAGTTCGTGGTGAATGGCATTAAAGGCAACACTTTAAATTCAATTCACTTTGTCGTCATCCTATTGGAGTTAGCTATGGGAGATCTCCGGTAAGCTCCGTTCATTTGCAAACATTTATTAAAGCCTATTCCTAGTCCTTTTCGTAATAGAACGCCCAAAAATATAAAGACCAAAAGAGATAACGCAATATTTTTTCAAATTTGGACCTAATCCTAAAAAGACAATAACTTTTCAGGTTACATTCTTAAAAAATTGAGGGAGTGTCTAGACGAGAATTCAACTGAATCGGCTTGGCTGGTCTTTTTGAGACTGCACTGAGCATACCTTTCTCCTTCCTCCTTTTTCTATTAAAAGGGTTATCACCTACCCGCTTTTAAGCACACACTTCGCTTTTTGGCAGAAACCTTCATTTTTTTCGCTCATTTTCGAGACATACCAAGCACGCACCTCACAGTAAATAGTCACAGAATTAATATTTTAAGGTATAACTTAAATTTTTGTAATAAACCATGAACACTATTCAAAAATCTGTTACCAAACAAAATTATTTTAATTTTTTCATTCATTTTTCATTGCTAAATCAAAGTGCAAACAGCCTCAGCCGCGCAAGCGCATTTCAAACGCAGCATAAGCTAAATAAGTTGCGCTTCATTCGATAACTTAACGATAACTGCGGCAATTGAAACCACCTCAAAGACGTAATTTTCCATCACTATCTTAAATTCTCTCAAAAGTCAAAAGTCACACGTGCAAGTGCTTTTTATTAAAAGAAAATTTAAATTATTTTCATAAAAAAACAACATGACGAACCAGGAGAAGGAATACCCATTAGGTCTAAATCAATTTATGAAGTCGATGAAGGTGCTAGAGTTCGATCCCGAAGGTAATACGCATTTAAGTTTATTCACTTTATGTAGCGTGGAACCAATTCCAAGAAAACGTTGCATGGCAGCCATAATACCATGCTGGATGGACAGATTAAGAAAGCGTTTCAAAATTTATTTTACAGATATGAAAAAGCTGAAACGCTGTTTGACTGATACCAAGATGACTGGTTCGGAACGGAATAAGAATAATGTTATACTAATAAAACTTAATGTGAAAGATGATGGGGGTCTCAAGATATCCGAGTTGGTGGACACACGTATAGACAAAAGTCGCGCGCCATCCGTCGTATTGGGGATGTACCACGAAGTACCACGAAATGATTTCTGGAATTAATTGGAGAAATTTTAATGAAGTCTGAAAATAAAATCATCTTTCAAAGTTACATATGTTAAATTTTGTATTGATTTCCTTAAAATTGTGCATGTAAAATGGCTGAAAGCCTCGCCGCCATCTCAAACTATTAGTCCAATTGGGTTTATTTCTGAATTGAAGCAACTTAAAATTATATAATGTACAAAATGGAGAACTTTTTGTGCTACAACAAAATAATGGCGCAGAGTTCCAAAGATACTTTTGCTGCACAGTTTATTAAGCCTTAAAGCTAAATTTGCAAATCGATTTCCACGCTTAATTGAAATTCAAATGTCAATTTATTTTCACTACTTTTTGCAGATTATTGCCAAATTATGCAATTTGTATTTACTCAAATGTATCTCAAAATGCAAAAAGGGCAAACGCTGGAGATAGCTAACAGAATCCTCTTCCTGCTAGCCAAACTCCAGCTCAGCCTAATCCTCAAAGCAATAGCAACCACACAACCCTTTCTAATCAGAAGATACAAGTTGAACAAGAAGTAGAAAGATGATGGTAAAAAAAAAAATTGTATAATTTTTAGCTTTGAACGCAAAAGTCCTGCGGCGGAATGCATAATTCATAAACCGGCAGCCATTTGCGTTCTCTTGCCAGGCGAAAAAAAAAAAGAAGAGAGATGGCCTGCTAAACGACGAGTGATGGAGAGAGAGAAACTGAGAAAACTTTGACGGTTCAACTTTTTAATCGGATTCCCCTGCACGATTGCCAATACCACAAAACCCACTCCAAGCAGCTGTGACGTCACATTGTAACGTAACGCAATGTATCGCTTGAGTGGTTGTACTTTTCAGTCTTTTCCGTGGTTTACCGAGAAATTTTTGCAAAAAGAGCTTGCGGCCATAAAGTTTGCCTATCACAGAAGTTTCGAGTAGATAATAGCTATAGCCAGCATATACATATTAACACATAAGGAAGCACATACATACTCTATATAAAACACTGTACTCATGATTTATGTATTTGCTTTATATACTGGCATCAAAAGCAATTGCGTGTCTAATAATCACTTATCGATTTGAACTTTTCAATCAACTTATGCATAAATCAGGACATACCAAAAACATAAACCAAACGTATCGATTGTATACAAATTACCAAATATTTCAATAGCTAAAATGGTTTAACGTGACAATGGACCTAGTTTCTGGCCATATTCTAATTACATTTGTTATTAAGCAGCGTTCTAGCATAAAAACTAATCTAAATTTAATTACAACAAACTAGCCAACAAAAACAACAAAAGTAGAGATAAAATTTGGGAAATTTTATTCACAATACTTTACGCAAGTCAAAGTCTAATCAATTTTTACTTTTTGTTACAAAATTGAAACAAGCAATTAAAACTAGTTTGTAATACAATTACAGGACAACATGGTAAGTACTTAGGGCTGGTAGGGCAGAGAAATTTGGTCAAAAAGGTTAAAGTTGAAAATTGTAGTTCAAATAAACGGAATATGTTGTTTGCCCAATTTGGACAACAAACTTTGAGGAGAGCAGTGGAAAATCTAAAAGAAAAATAACAAAATGATTAAGGAAATAGTAAGGGGTTGTCACTGATTTTATGGTAAAGTGTTGGGAACACAGATGGATCTCTTCTTGGTCTTCCAGATATGCCTGCTCTGAAAATTTATCGTTACCGTAGGCCATTGTTGACGTTTTACTGCAAACATTTTTAAACGAGCGCTGACGTCACTGTAGCCCGTATTAAGTCGGCGGAAAGCTGGAGACGACAGGGACATTCATTAGAGGGTTGGGTCACGATTGTGGTACCTCTCAGCGCGCTGTTTAGAGCAACCCTGTACAGCAGTCTAAAATGCAATAATAATTTAACAAGAGACCAAAAAACCAGGATGCTTCGGGTCTCATGCCGACTGGCGTACGGCAGGTTGGAACTTTTATTGTCGTCTGGACTTAACGCTGCTGTATAAATTTTAAAACATATCCCAAATGAGTCGGCCAGTGTCGGATTCACGGGACGGATCGGGTTCAGAAACTCCAAAAGTTGGAAAAATAGGTTTGAAGTCTTTTGCTAGTCCTAGTCCTAGATCCGCACCTGGAGTCGGCAAACCTAATTCGTTACCTATAGCTGTATGGTTCCTTAACAAAAGGCGGTTTTTGGCTATAAGTACCAAAGCTCCCAAAGGTTAGGTTATGTTACACCGGTTGACCCCTATGGGTAGTCACACATAGACTACATAGTTCTTAGTGGAACCGGAGTATACGGCTGCTGTACAATGAATGTTAGTCGTCGTATGCTTGGTGAACAGTAACAGCTTTTGAGATGCCCTGTCGGCTGCCTCTTCCAGTGATGTAAGCCAGGTTGCCAGATACGTCAGTCTTGATGCGCAAAAGGCGGGGCAGCGGCAAATGAGGTGCTCCAGAAATCTTTGGCCTCTGTCTCCCTACACTTCCTGCATTCACCGTGTAGTTCGTAGCCTGAGTCTACAAGGACTGCAGAACCGCGCCACAATTTGGCATCGCGTGTTGTTGTTGTTGTTTTTGTGGAAGTAGATCTACAACTCTCCAGGCCAGCTCCAACCGGTACAGTAGTGTGACCACTGGGGACACACAGAGGGGTATTATTCCATCCGTGCCCGCCGGTGTCACGCTGCCTACCGCCGTTTGAGCTGACATCCCATCCCGAGTTGTTTGCTTTGAGGACTCCAGCGTGCGGGGGGTTGGTTGCATTTTGTTCTCGGGGAACCACCCCATAGCATTTAATGCCTGCAGTCAGGCACTTCTGGCCAATGCTCCTATATAGCAGCACTAGACTTGGATACTGATGCGCTGTTGCCTCAGCTACACCTTGCACTGGCCCGCCCAAGCGTCAAGGGAGGACAAGTACCTGACTCTGGTTGAGCCAGTATACGGTCCTTTGCCCAGCCTCTTGAAGGGTTCATCGGGAGGATTATCGCCAGCTAATAATAATTTAAGAAGAGAACAAAAAAAAGGGGGTCCCAGCCCAGAGTCGACTGGAGGATTGGAACCTCTGTACTTGACGCTGCTGTATAAATTGAAAAGTATATTCTAAATGAGTCGACCAGCAGCGGATTTCGGTTTGGGATCACCCATAAATGTGACGCTGATTTTCGTCAAAATAGACACCCTCCTCTTGTGACGCAGGATCGGAATGTTTATTAAGGTAATCCATATAATTTTTGTGTATCGTTTATGAATAATCCCATTCAGACATTTTTTTTCATATTTAGTTTGTATCTAGTAGATCGCCATGGTCTAGATACAGCCCCAAACAAACAACATCGCTCATAAACAAGAACAGAAGAGATGTTTTTAGACTGACGACAGAACATCACTGGTTTCAGGCCTATTGAAGAACAAGCGGCCAAAATGGGGTTTCCTCATAATATTCATTGTCATAGTTGTCTCTTTGGAAGCAGAGAATGTACATCCGAGGAAGGCAGCTTTTCAATGGACTTGGAGAGCCTGCAGAAGTAAATATCAATGACCTCTATAGGTTTCTATAACGCAAGGACTGGATCTAACCGAGCTATACATACAAGCAACCAAGTAATGAGTTGGAAACGAGGATGTGGCGATAAAACGCAGCGAAAACGCTAGTTGGGCTTATTGAGTAAGCAGTGGCGAAGCGAGAGCGTTGAATGTGGGGAGGTGATGAGCCTCAAATGCCGACTCGATTCAATTACCGAAAATAACCGATTCTCAATTTTTATTCCTCGAATATTGCGTGAAATATCCGAGATTTGCCAACTGATGGATGTTTGGAGGGGGTGTCACAC
>JBAMAX010002138.1:0-27027 GCA_037043745.1 Chymomyza amoena
GGCAATCAAAAATATAAATATATCCCATATCTCCCTTACAAACGAACGAAAACAAGTCGTATTTTTTTTTAATTGCTTCTGTAAAAAATAAAAAACATTTTATAAGATATTATAAACTTTTTTCTGTATATTCTACATATGGTCTAGAAGTTGGAGAGCCAAAATACAATGAGCCGTTCAATATTCTAGAAGAAATTTTGAAGAAAATGCACAGCGAGGATCCTCAAAAGGGTAGTAACTTGTTTTGTTGAAAGTTAAGAGGATAGAATTAAATTTTATTTCGTAAATTTAAACCATTCGGATCACTTTTTAACTAAATTTATGTTTGGCACCATTTTCAAAAAAAAAAGTATATATTTTCTATATTATAAAATAAAAAAGTGATCGACATGAAGTTTAAAAAAATGTTAATTTCTATATGTTCATTAGGCTCATATATAGCCAGGTGCGGGTCTAGGACTTGGTCTTGGGGGATTTTTTACTTCGGAATGCATATACACGTATGTGAGAGCTCGAAAAACTCTTTCAAGCCATTTTTTCCAACTTTTGGGGTGGTAGAGGACCGGTCCCGAAAACCTCCCTTGGATCCGCTTCTGCATAACTTGAATTTTATCGGAAACCTGGTACGGACGTGATTCCTGGAAAATAAATCATAAACTGTCAATAATATTGAAATTCTTATAAATTGTAGGAGGCCAAAGGCAAGGTTTTGTTTTTCTATCCTAGAATCTATAATATCTGAAGTGTTTATCAGATTTTGAAAATTTAAGGTCAACATATGTATATATGCTTTTCCAAGTAGTATCGAGTCTCCATATTAGTACGAGTCGCTGAATCTGAATCCAAAGGACCCAAAAACATCCCCAGGATCTGATAAAACCTCTAAGAACTTAAATTTTTTTTTTGTGTAATTAATGGTTTTTAACGATATTCGAAAATCTGTTTTTTTTAGGTCTAAATGTGCTATATAAGCTAAAAAATTGACAACAAAATATTTAAGACCAGTCTTTTATATGTTCTTGGGTTCGCTCAAGCCGCATGTCAAGATCCTAAGACAATTTCAAAAATAACACGTTTTGTGGAGCTTTGAGGTTACATCAGAACATTTGTGTGCTGGATTTTTTTAGGCCCTCGGATTCGAAATAAGTAATAAAATATCTAGGCCAGACCTAAAGGAGGGGGAAGGAGAGTTCCTTCTGTGTCTGGAGTTTTCCTAGGGTTCCGGTGTAAGTACTGTCGTATTTTCGTGAGTCAAGCCAAAGGTGTAATAGACGGGGAGGTACATTTCCCCAACCCCCTGGAATTTGTTTAACACTTTCTGTAGCACATCTTTCAACATGACAAAAAATTGCTAAAGATCTTTCATAAATGACTTTCATAAGTCCTCGCACTCGTTTTTCATTTTCATTAATCAACTTTCACAATTTGTACATCTTTTTTGATTAATTTCAAAGTCATACCGAGTATATTAAAGCAATTTGTTATTTTCAATCAACAGATTTTTAAAAATCATTAAAAATATCTGCAGAAAGTAAGTGCGCTGCATAGCATATTATATTATATATGATAGATATTTCTTTTCTTAACAGCAGAAGCCATAAATTAAAGAAATTTTGCGTCACAAAACTAATCTAAATTTGCTCTCTAGATAGATTTTATTTATTTTTTGCTGATTTCAACAGGTTTAACTTGTTGCTTTTCTTTGGACTTTTCGTATTGTTTCTGCGCTAAAACAATCTATTTAAATTGCTTTGGCCGAACTCAATGAGTTGCAGATATTGTATCTCATAAATACAAACAAATCTTGTCGTCGCTGCTAAAATGCTTTATTTTATTTAGATCTTTTTATTTGTAGCTTTTTGCTGCTGCTGCTGCTGCTGCAAAAAAAAAAAAATATTTAAAGAAATCTTACGTAAATATTTAGAGAAATGAAAAGAAATTAGCCAATATCACATTTCTTAAATAGTTTTTTTTTTTTGTTTATGTAGCGTTTATTAACCCATTAATGACAGTTATATCCAATAAACGAAAACATTTGAGCATTATAATTTCGGGTTAAAAGCTGCAAAGTGGATCGTAAAAATGGCTAGTTGAATCTGACATTTATATCATTTGAGAGCTCGTAAAAAACACAATAGATGGATAATAAAATAGTGTTTTGAGATTTTTTTTATTCGCGCGCTTCGGCTATGAAATTTATTTGTGAACAAATGAGCAATATTTTGGTGAATATAAAATACGAAATTAATGATTTGCGGACTTAAAGACTTAATCCTGGACGCGTGGGCATTTGAGTTTCTTAGTTTCTTAAATTGACATAATTTGCATGATTAGCAATATTTGGACGAAATTTTTTCAGAATCCTTGGTTTCTGTGTATTTTATAAATATTGCTTAAAGCATTTTTGTTTTTGACTACTTAGTCAAAAATTTCATGTAATATAATTTGAAGCGAAATTTTTTTTCTGAATTTAGATCCAAAAATTTCCTAATTCAGGTGTCTAAGTATCTAAATTGTTTTAAATTAGACTATTAACGTTATTCGGTTTAATACTTTTTTATACAATACTTTGGATCTGAGTATTTTGATGTATTTATTAAGACCGTTCTTTAAACTAATATCATATATTATGAAGAGCTTTCTGTTTAATTGCTAAGCTTAAGATTCCACTGCAAACTAAAATGGAAGCCATTTTTTCATCCGGATATCCGAATCTATTAGTTTCGCTATTTCGATCAAAATTTTATATATCATAGGCTCCCAAAAAAGAACAAATGGGCTGAAACTTTGAATGTCATACTCCATAAGAATTTGACTCGCTGAATTCGAATGAAACGTCCATAGTGAAGAAAGGTCCCACAAAAGCACCTATAAAACAAGGTATGGTATTTTAAAAACTATATCAGAAATCTGACGTGGGACCTCGGATTTGGACTCAGCGATCTCAAAAACATCGTCGGACAATCGTTATCAGAAAAATAATTTGCCTGGTCTTTGAAGCTATGTTAGCCCTAAATCAAAAGGCTCAGTGACCTCAACAACATTGCTCTCCAAAAAATGTTTTTTGTGAGGGCGACCCCAAAATCATGAACTAAGCATCACCAGAAAATCGGTTTCAAAAAATATTTTTTGAGATTTATTGAAGTTATGTGAACCCAAAACCAAATGAGTCTTGGGTGTTGAAGATTTTTCGACCTGGGACTTAGTTCCCCAAAAACATTGCCGAATAATCAGTCTCCAAGAAATATTTTAAATATGGGTTTTTTTGACCTCGGATTCGAACTCAGGAACCCCAAAAACATATACCAAACATTGCCGGACATTGGGGTTTTTGAAGTTATGTGAGTGCAAAACCTTGAGTGATGGAGACTTTTCGATCTCGATTCCATACTCAGTGACCCCAAGAACATTGCCTAATGACAATTCTCTAAAAAATATTTTATAAGTGACTTTGGATACGGCTCGGCGACCCAAAAAAAAATTATCGTCGGACATTCGGTTTCGGAAAAATATTTATGTGATTTTTCAAGTTATGTGAGCCCAAAAAATGGGTATTAAGGATTTTTTGAATTCGAGTACGGGGACTCAATGACCAGTCTCGAAACAAAATTTTATGCGATTTTATGAAATGGTATGAGTCCAAATAAAAAAGGTTCTAAGATAACTTTCGCAACCTGGACTTGCTGGGGTTTTTTTTTTTTAATTCGGCGATCCCAAATGCATATGAAAAAGATAGATTAAACTCCAAACATGAAATACAGTTTTTGCCTAGCGCGTTCGAACATAACCTCAAAAACGAGACGTTTTCGAAGATATCTCATAGGGGTTTCGTAGATTTTTTTTTAACTTTTTGTAGATTTTTGGTTCACGGATTCAGCTACAGCGCGCTGTAGCTACATTACATTTTTTCAGAAGTTATTAGTTAATCGGAGCTAGATTGGCCATTTCTCCCACTGTGCAGCGGCTCAAAATTCATATAGGTAATATTTGCACTACTTTTTTTTTTGTGGCAATAGGATCTTATTTTTGTAGTTTCTTCAAAACGAGGAACCTATTTAGATTTTAACTGCTCAATTCAAGACTGACGTCCTATGTTAGTCTGGCTTACAAAGCTTTTATAATTTAGAATATATTTTCTACTTTAAAAAATATGGATAAGAACTTTTCTAATCAATATTGAATCCTAAAATTATGCGTATCTGAGTATTAACGTTTTTACGAGAATAACAGAAAAGAGTTCTGTTCAAAAATTATTTTTGTATATTAGGACTCTAATTTAATTAATTTAATTGTGTCTGTCCAATATTCATGTACAAAGATAGATTTAATTTTTAATAATTTATTTTTGCAAGTTTCTTTAGTTTAAAAAACAGCATATCAATATACAAGCATTGTGTTAGAAATTATTAAATCAAATTTGAGCCTTTTCATAATGCTATAATAAAAATGGGTAAACCAGGTCTGGCAGGCCATATCCATTTTAATATGGCTTTTGTCTGTCTATGATACGTGGACAAGATTTTTGCCCACTGTTGCTTATAATTCACAGCTACTTTAAGCAGTATTTGAATAAAGCTGCCGGCTTTAGTTTGTAACTAATTTGATTTAATTTTTTTTTTGTATATTTTATATAATTTCATTTTATATTCTACATAATAAAAGTTAAAAATTGGCACCTCTAGCAATAAAATAAATACTTATATGGATATATGTTATGTCAAAAAAACGACAAAATTTCGAACCCTGAGGGTTTGAGTAACTTTGTTACTTTTAAAAATGTAATTATATTTTGTAGAGCACTGTAGTTTCCTATGCTCAATCAGTCAGGAATCCCAAACCCGAAATTTATTGTTGGACCAGCATATAGTATAGTAGTATAATTGTATTTTCAGAATACATAAAAAATGTGTTTCATATTTTGATGTTTAAATGTCAAAAAGCTTTTAGGTGAGTCTCAAAATCAAAAGGAAAAAATGAAAAAAATATAATTTAAAATAAAATCTGCTTTTATTGCAGTTTTGCGTGCCTTTAATTCGTTTAAAATTATTTCTATTTATTTCAAACAAAAATGTTGCTATAATTTTGATTTTTGTCAAATCAAAAATTTTACTTATATGTTTCAGACTTTTTTTTATAAGAATTTTGGTTTTATGTTTGCGAATTTTTTTGGTTATACGAGGGTGGATTAATAAGTTTCCGGCCTGACCAAGAAAAACAACGTTTTTAAGAATTTTTTTTTTTATTTCTCAACATAATCTCCTCCAAGGCTGATACATTTCTCATAGCGGTGTTCTAGTCTAGTAATGCCATCTCTATAGACTGATTCGTCAAGCTCCTCAAAATACCCATTTACAGCTTCGATTACTTCTTCATTGTCCGCAAATCTCTTACCGCCAAGCCATTTTTTGAGGTTAGGAAACAGATAATAGTCACTCGGGGCTACGTCTGGAGAGTAGGGAGGGTGCGGCATCAATTCAAACTTCAGATCGTTGATTTTAGCCATCGCAACGATTGACTTGTGCGCTGGTGCGTTATCGTGATGAAACAAGATTCTTTTCTTCGCCAGATGAGGTCGTTTAATTTTCACCTCGTGGCTCAAACGTTGCAATAAGTCTGCGTAGTATTGACCAGTGATAGTTTTACCCTTTTCAAGGTAATCAATGTATATAATACCTCTGGCATCCCAAAAAACAGTAGCCCTAACATTGTTCGCTGAAAAAATTGTTTTTGCCTTCTTTGGAGTTGGTTCCCCTGGTCCAATCCACTGTTTAGACTGTTCTTTGGTTTCAGGAGTGTAGTAGTGGGCCCAAGTTTCGTCAACGGTTATGAATCGACGCAAAAATTCGCTTGGATTACGCTTATACAACGTCAAATTGGCGGTAGAAATGTTTTTTTTTTCGAATTTTCAAGAAAAACACAGAGGCGTCTTGTTCAGTGTGCTCTCAAATCTAAACTAACATGGCGATCGGGCTGAAACTATAGCTACAAGCTAACTAAGGATGGTACTATAGAACGCCACCTCAAGGTAGGCCTAGTGGCGCCATCTCTTGGTCAAGCCAGAAACTTTTGAATCCACCCTCGTATATTTCTGTTTTTTTTTTCCTTTTCCTTGATGCAGGCCAAGTGCAAGGGTGCTACGAGCCAAGTTGCCAAGTTATCCTAAATTTAGCCACAGATACAATTGTTATTATTTTAGATACATGAGCGACTGCCAAATAATGTTTTGGCTGATATTTTTGTATCTTTATGTCTGCATTTTTATTGCTCAACGTCAACGGCGATTTTGTTGTAATGATTATGTTGTGTTGTTGTTGTTGTAACCATGAACGAGATGCATTCACAATTTTAATGCGGTCAAGTTGAAGTTTACAAAAATTACAATGTTGCATAAATTGCAGTTCATTAAACTTTTATTACATGGCGTATGCGTAATATTGCAGTATACTTAATTTTTAAATTGTTTTTATTTTACAGCATGCTGCACATTGGCGCTCAGTACGGCCAACGAATGGGGCTATCCAGATCTGGACATTGATCAGAATGAACGTAAGTTATCGATTAATCGATTAATTAATAATAAATAGCTATATAATATGTCGGAGGATCTAAGGGGTGTTTTTTTTCCCGTAAACGGGTTCCATACAGAGAGGTGGGGCACTGCGACCAAAAGGTCTTTTGTACCATACCCTTAAGTTAAAGCAAAAGACTTTCCGCTTTCCGGATGAATAGCAGTAGATCTTTTGTTGGTATTGACCTGAGATGGGAGGGACTAATCCGTTCCTTTCCCATGTGACAGGCTCTGTCCGATACCAGCGCTGGGCAGTCACAGAGTATGTGTCTGGCGGTCTTCTAGACAAAGCCTGCACTCTGAAGAGTCCGATAGGGTAAGACCTTTTGTCTTGATCGCATCCAGAGGTTTGACAAGCACTCTTGCTTGACGAAGCTCCGGAAGGAAGAACCAGTATCTCCTATGTTCTCCTGCAGCCCGTTTGTTTCTCATGGTTTTGATTGTGGACCAACCAATACCACAAAACGGCGCAGAGGATGTAGTCAGGGTGGAGTCACCCTGTCGTGCTAGATCATCAGCGATCGTGTTAACATCCACTCCCGAGTGTCCAGGAACCCAACATAGCACGATTTCGTTCAGAGCGGAAAGGGTTTGGAGGTAGTTATGGCATTCTTTAACCATCCTGGAGGAGATGGTCCAGGATGACAATGCCTTTCTGAAAAAAAAGCATATGTTTGCTCACCCAATTCCCTTGAGAAGGATACTTAGGGCACAGATCTCTATGGCATGAATTTCCGCTTGAAAGGCGCTGGGCCATTGCAGTAGAGATTCTGGTGTTGGGTCCAACGATTCCAATACCTTCACCCTGCTCAGTTTTGGACCCATCCGTGAACCATTATTGCCACCGGAGGTTTCCACAGGGGCTGCCTTCAGCCCAAGACTACCGACTTGGGAGAAGAGATCTAAATTTCTTATTATGAAAGTTCCGTGATCATAAGATCTGATCTAGAGCAGATCGATACGTCAGAAAGGGAATATATAAGTGCGGCATGACCAGAAGCACTTGCTAAGAGTCCACGTAGTAGACTCTGCATGGCTGACTATCTAAGGGGTGTTAAGTTGTTTATACTATTTATCTTGGACGCCACAGATATATTAGATATTTAATTTTTCGGACAAATGTTTGCGAGTATTAACGTTTATACGAAAATAACAGAAAAGAGTTCTGTTCAAAAATTATTTTAGTATATTAGGACACTAATTTAATTAATTTAATTATGTTAGTCTAATATTCATGTACAAAGATAGATTTAATTTTTAATAATGTATTTTGTCGTTTCTATAGTTTTAAAAATTGCATATCAAATAACAAGCATTATGATATGGTTTTTGTTAGAAATTATTAAATCAAATTAAAGGCTTTTTAGAATGCTATGGGTAAACCAGGTCTGGCTGGTCATATGCATTTTGAATTGATTTTTGTCTGACTATGATAAGTAGACTATCTTTTTGTCCACTGTTGCTTATAATTCACAGCTACTTTAAGCAGTATTTGAATAAATCAGCCGGATTTAGTTTGCAGCTCATTCGATCTTAGTTTTTCGTATTTTCTATTTTATTTCATTTTAAATTCTATTATAAGTTAAAAATTGGCACCTCTAGCAAGGATACGATGGCGCTCATAACGTTGGCGGATATAGCGTCCTTTTCCACTGTGAGATTAACACTTATTAGCTGTTGAACTAGCTCGCCATCCATGGGTGAATCCATGGCAATCAACGTAGTAAAGTCTGCCAAGTTTAATTCCTCGTTCAGTTCGGCTGCCATTTTTAAAATATTTTTTGACACTATAATTAAATGCGATTTTTGGCGAACGACTTTTAACGCTTTGACTTTACTTGGTTATAATAAAGTATGATTTTCGAGGAAATTTTTTCCTTTAATTAAAATTCTAGTGAAATGGATACATATTTAAGGCAAACATTTACTGAAAAACAAAAAATTTACCTGTAACGTTTTTCTCAAAAACAATTTTATTTTGCATATTCCCTCTAAGAACTTCTTATTTTTTGTAGTGCAAATTGATATCGCTAAGTTCTGTAAATTTGTACTGATATCGATCAAAAGCTCGAAAGTTACGTCGAATTATTAATTTTTATAATTTTTTGTCAAACATTTATTAATTATAATGTTAGTTCTCTAATTCTGGCATGTCCCTCAAGCAACGAGCCCCCATATGAACACGATTACCGGTAGCTCTGATTATTATTTATCAAAATTTATTATATTCAGCGGACATATAATTGTTTGCGTCATTGAACAATAAAGGTTAGGCTTGATTAGACTCAATAAATTGAAAGGCCTAGCCCCAAATTTTCTCAATATAAGGTAGAACCTTTTTAAACAATTTTTTTAATCCAATCAGAAAAACAAATTGGGAGGGGCAAATTGTTTTGATGTTTACAAACTTAAATTGAAATTGGTGAAATTTATTTTATTTCGGGTTAGCGAACCGAACAGCGGGTGTAGTCTTGTTCCAACCAACATTTTAATCCACACTTGGGAACACACCAACCTCAGAAATTTTTTTCGAAATTGATGAACAGAAACATCTAATTCTTGTTAAATATTATGGGGTAGTGGTGTTTTTTCGCTATATGTAAGTTCAGCTTACATCTGCCTCTCCGAAAGAAAGGTAATATATCCGAACTACTTGCACATTTTTTAACCCTTTCTGGACCAAATTAAAATGAGACGGCTTAAAAAATATTTTTTTTTCGGAATTGTCTTACTATAGCCACAAATAGTCATAGGAAATAAATTGAAGGCCCTAGATATCATAATTTGGCCGAACCGAAATCTTTCCTATTGGATTTAAGAAGATTCCTGACATAAAATTAATCAACTTTTCTTTATTTATTTTTGACTTCAGAATTATACTACTATAGCCACAAATAGTCCCAGACAAAAAAATCAAGGTCCTAATTTGGTTCCACCGAATTATTTCCTATAAAAGAATTTTAGAGTTCAAGAAGAATCCCGACACAAAATTAGACAATTTTTGTTCACAAAGACTTTTTTATTTATTAATTTATCTTTTTTAAAGCAAATAAACCACTTTTTGTGTAAATATAAATAAATAAACGAATATATTATAAATTAGTAAAATAAATATATATTATTAATATTGTTTGTAGGCAACAGCAGGACTGAAAGTGATAAGGAATAATTTTTTATTTTAAACATGTGTTAAAACGCCCATCGAACATAGCAGAGATAAAATGTAATCGTTTATGCATAGGGTGGGGCATCTGTTAGTTTGTTTGTTAATTGCATTTTATTATTGTTATTAAACATAATTAGGCAAATGTATAAAACAAATAAAAGCTTAAAACTACGCGGTACGAATGTGAACATCGTTATTTTTGAAGACTCTTTTTTTACGAATTATACGGGTCTACAAATACCGGGTTCATGCCAGTTTTTGAATTCAGAATTGGCTCAATCCCTCAGAATTTCAGATATTTGAGCTTAAATATTCGAAGTTATAATATACAGGGTGGTCCATCTAGTGTTTGGAATTTGAACTGCCGAATATTTGACTTTTAAGACGTCAAATGTCATTCCTATATTGCTCCCTTCGACGTCATGAATATTTGTATTAAGCCTTTGAGACAATAATTTTTGTAATTTCACTTGAAAATTTTTACTTGGGGGTGTACTTTTCTGGCTTTATATTCGTTTTTAGCGATACTGTGGCCACACAAATTTGTTGTACATGATCTCAGGTTAAGAGAAAAAAATATCAGCTTTTCGGGTACATAGGCTCATATATCTCAATTCGGACTTGATGGGCCAATTCTGACTCCGGATTGGAGCTCTACGCAGCAAGTTGCTTCCTAAATGACCCTGAGCTTTCCAACAACTAAACCATGTTAACCTTTGTTATGAGTGTTTAACAACCAATCCAGAAGATGCTCCACCCTATATAGGTGTGCAAACATTTTGTCTATTGCGTACACGAAATATGAGCTTTAAAAATTTTTATATGCATTGTATGTAAGGTCTCGACAAATTTTTTTTAGAGTTGTTTAAGTTGCTACTTATTTCGACCTCTTGCAAAATACACCCTGACAGACACACACACGCATCTGTGGACACACCTCATTTTGGAAAACTTTTGAGCTGTAAACTAAAAATAAGCGAGTGTAATTTTTTTGTATATTCGACTTTAAAGTAGATTTTATGCCTCCTTAAATATGTTATCATATATAATAAAATTCTTTAAGAATTTAGAATAGAGACTTTAGACTTTTCAGATTTCGAGCAATGCGCCATCATTGCGAATACGTAACATGATGCCTTGAGGCTTTCCTACGTGCCGGAAAATTATAATATTTTGCAAATAAGTCGAATGTCACGTCTCTATATTGATTTTATTGCAAAGAACATTTTTTTCGCGAAAACAGCAAAAATCGGTTAGTTTCCTTAAAAAATATTTGTGGATTTAAAAGATTTTTGGTCAAAATATAACAATAGGCCCATAGTGCTTGGCGGTTGAATTTTTTAAGTATCACCAAGAAGCTTTTCGAGTAAATATCTTTTAGAGATATACAGGGTGCAGAGGACTCTTAATTAGTTTATAGTTTACAATTTTCTGTACTTGCCAATAAAATAAGAACATTGCATTACATATTAAATCAGAGTTAAGAGATCTATCTTTAAAACTAAGAAATCAAAAGATTAAATATATAAATATTAAGGAGTTTGACTCGAATATTAAATGCGAAGGAAGACAATAGCAAGAAAAAATCTTAATTATGATGGAAAAAAAAAGTTTAAAATTGTAGTAAAGATGCAGAGAGTTTTTTCATACATTTAAATGTATCGCTTTCTAAATTATAGATTCAAGCTCTTATGATGGCGGGACTGGCTCCGATGAACCTTTTGCTTCCGCCGAGTCTTTCTCCTCCAGATATGCTAATACTATCGAATGTGATAAGCCTTATTAAATAAAAAATATATTTAAACTTAAGAAAAAAATGTTCAGTTACAGCGCATATAAAGAAAGTTTTCCATCATCCCATATAGAGTCTACCTGTCGCCTTATCCCCAGCTAAACCTAATCAAAAGTTAGCCTTCCTAGCTAGTTTATTCCATCAGACCCCATCTATGTCAATCTCTCTAATATTTGTCCAAATTTGCCTGGCGCATTGCGCAAAGTGTTGCCATTAAATGGCATTTACTAAAATTAGTTAATCAAGGCGAGCAAATGCAAATTTATATCTCTCTCTAGTTGGTCACCAGATGCTATTTGCATCATTGTGGGTCAGTATGTGCGGGTAGAAACATAAAAAAAATCATAAAAATAAAATACATTCATTGTCAAGTGTTTGGGCTCTTCAATTGTGCCACGAGCACAAAATGTGCTATGATAACAGATGTAATTTGTGGGCGGATTATGATGCGGACGGACATCATGACTATAATATACACTATACTGTTCGTTGTTATCACTACTTTGACGTGATTTGGAACAAAGGTTGAAGGTCATTATTTTATTGTTTAAGCGTCAAAATCGGGGACTGAGGAAGCATTTATATAATAGGTCAGAAGATTTTCCTAAAAACATATTTTCAAATTGGCTGGAACTTTTTATTGTGGAACTTCTAAAAAAAGGATATTGTTATTTCAAGGATTTTTATTTTAAACATAATCGTGAGAGTCATTGAGGAAATGGGTAGTGATATCTCAGAATTAATTATAAAAATAATTTTAACATTATAGAGCATCTAGGCAAAGGATATTGGAAAATCTAAATATTTACATATTTCGCCTTCTCCTAATAATTTCCTTAATGGTGATCTCAGTTTTTAGATTAAGCAGTCTATTCAACCTAACTTAATCTATATATGGCCAAACATAATAAAAAATCTATAATAATTGAAAATCGATTTCTTCGATTTTGATGATTTTGTGATATTTTATATGTTTGCTTAGCCTGGCCATTTTTTAGTTGAAAAATAATCTATGAATTGGTATTGTACTTAAATATTATTTTTCCAAACATAATATATCTCTTATTTAATGAAGTCAATACCTTCTTTTAACTATTTTTTTTTATTGTAGTGTAAAATGTGTTCTCGATTTCGCAAAATTCGCTAAGAACTACAAAAAATTTTTTTTTCAAAGGTCTAAAATTTTCTTTTCCATTCTGCATCGAATTGCATAATTATTATTCAAAAATCACTGGGGGCAGATTCCAGTACCTTATCCAGCTAGACCCTTTCGATAATTTATTGAGTTATCGATATCTTAGCATTTCGGTAAATGCTTCAAGATATTTTCAGAAAAATCAAAGCTTTAGGCTAACAAAAATTGTATTTCTTTTAAGTTGATTTGTGTTTCAATATTTCATATTAATTTTTAAGGTTTTTTTATTTTTCTTTTTAATCAAAATTTTAACTAATTTTCGATTACACTGTACAACAGTGATTAAGCACTTTTCAAGTGACCTAGTGTACGTTGTAGGTCTTGACGAGTACATCACGATAGTGTGTTTCAAAATCGTCTAACACCCCGAAATTCTCAAGTTATTGCTTAAAAACCGTTTTTCGGGTACTGCGATCACTCCAACAATCACAACGTCGTCACTTTTCAACCAATTGGTGGCAAGGTCAGAATCATTTCTAAAAAAGCAAATCAAACAACTAGACTACTGCTGGCGCCATCTACCATAAGTTGTCAGCAACAAAATAGGCGTTTGTCTCCCAAAATACGTTGCAGTTGTCGCGACGCGATTTACGGTGCTGCGTACTGACCTTAAAATACAAGGCTGTCAAAATGGGATCATTCTATTTAGAAATTGATCTTTTGTCTACGAAAGTTTTTTGGAAGAATTAATTTACAAGAAGCTTTACATAATTTTTAGGAGGAAGAGAACCATTCCACAAGCTAAGAGGCACCTTATAATAAAAAAACTATAGCTTGTGGCTCTTTAAATATTCAAGAAACAGATTATACAGATAGATGGACGAACAGACAGAGATTCTTTTGACTTCCGGAACAACTTGCTCCAAAATGTCACAATAAAATTTTACTAGCACACATTTCATATACCCCTTCGCTCTAAGATTACAGAGCATACAAATCTAGATAGACATATAGAAGCCACTCACGCAGCTTATCTATATAATAGAAAATTGCCGTGCTTAAAAAAAACCATCATAAACGTAAAACTAAACCGTTCAAAATTTCACTATTCCTTCTCTTACAGCATTTCCCAAATGGGGCGGTCTTTGTGATAATGGCAGAAAGCAAAGTCCCATAAATCTGCACACAAAAGGCGCACTTAAGGGTGAATTCGAGGAACTAGAATTCGAGAACTATGACGAGCATCAAAAAACGCTACAAATGGTCAACAATGGACATTCGAGTAAGTAACTACATTTTATATATTATAACAAATTAATACTAATTGACTACTTTATTTATTTTTTTATTTTTGGTCTGTAGTACAAATCTCGGGCTTTGCGCACGAGCTGACCTTAAGTGGTGGCGCACTACTGGATGACTTTGTGGTGGAGCAGATTCATATGCATTGGTGGTCGGAGCATACCATAAATGATATACGTTATCCGCTGGAGGTGCACATTGTGCATCGCAACAAGCTGTTCCCCAACATGAGCGTCGCCGCTGAGGCTAATAATGGCATTACGGTCATCGGTGTGCTCTATCATGTCTCCAATACGCCTAATGAGGCTATTGGTAGCATTATCAAAAGTCTGGATGAGATCAAGAGCTACACAGATATGAATAAGCCGGCAAAGATTAAGGATAGCTTGGCTGTTAGCGATTTGTTGCCCAATATCCATGATTACTTTACCTATGAGGGTTCATTGACGACGCCCACCTGCGCCGAGGCTGTTACCTGGATTGTGCCCACACATACGTTCCCTGTGACGCTGGAACAGGTCAATCATTTCAAGGAGATTGAGTATGATGAGGGCAAACAGTTGCATAATAACTACCGCGAACTGCAAAGCGAGAATAATAGAGCTGTGGTTTTGGTGGAGCAAGAACTGCGCATAACGGGCGGTGCCGCTTTGCAGCGCCATCTATCGTTGGGTAGCTTGCTGCTCTTAGTGCTACTCGCCTTCAAGCTGCTGCATTAAAGCGCCATCTATTGTTGGCTAGTTACCATCAAGTTGCTGCATTGTTTAGTATTTAATGCAGCGTCTACAGCATTTTTCCTAAATAGTCATACCAAAGATTGCACAAAGTTGCTAAATGTAGATACAACGAATTTTCCAAAAGATATAAAAAGAAGTTTACACTCCTCTAGAGAGCGCAGAGAATGACAGATCAAATTGAAAAGAGAGCAAATGTGTTTAATATAGTTTTAAACACAACGACAGTTAATTATACTCATTATTTATTAAAAAAATATATATACCTGTTTAACCTATTATGTTTATATATTGTACATTTGTTTCGTTTATGAATCCAACTAGTCAAGATTTGTGTAAAAATTCAAAACGTGCCTTAATAAACTAAAATACAAATTATTGTTTTATAAATAAATGTGTTTTGATGCGGTTGGGAACAGGGTATGCGTTAAGATTTTGGTGCCTTTTTATCACATGTGAAGGTTTCTCTTATGTTTCTAGCTTAATATTGTAGTTAAGGAGCAATATTTCCAGTCATTCTGGTGATTCTACTCGTTTTATAGATTCTCGAAATGCTTTACATTAAAATCGAAGGAAATACGTTGCCGGATGACGCTTGAAAACCGGTTTTACTTCGGGCCCAGTAGGGAGCTTAAACGTAGAGCCCTTTCTCGACATTCAGACCCTGTAAAGGTCCCTTATTATCCTGTGCTTGTTTATGGCGCTGAAGTATTTACTTTGACAATATCCGATATGGCAACATGACGGGCTTTCGAGGGAAAAATCCTTAGACGCATCTTCGTATTGATTTCCGTATTCGAATGAGCAAAAAGCAGCATGAGCTTTAAGGCGACATTAACCTAGTCAGACGCATTCAATTACAATGTCTGCGCCAGCTTTGGCACTTTATTCGCCTAGATGAGAAATACTTTGCAATGGGAAGACCAAGCAATGGAAGATCTTCGATGCCTTTTGCTCACCAATTGGCGCCGGCAGATACAAAATAGAAGCTGCTGGCGAGGGACCGATAACTGGTTGCAATGGCCAAGATTGAAAATGAAGCACTTTTGATTAGTTTGAAACCAATGTATGAAGATCTCAGGATTGGATGCCTCTCAAAAGAGCTTTTGTATTTTTCGGTGGTAAAAAATGTCAAAATTTATTCTATATGTAAATAAGACAAGTGCCAGGGCTGTAAGGTGACAATGCTTCCATAGGGTTAAAAACAACAATCCACTTTTACTCAATTCTTACAAAACTTTTTTCGATAGGAGTCCAATTTTACTCCATAAAATTTATCAAACAATTTTATTGTTTGTACGAACACAAAAACTATGTGGAATGGAGCACCTTAATCCTATCTGTGCCACTGATGCTTACTAATCAGAGTTGACCGTCATATGGACTGAATGGTTTTGGATTAGGTTTATGTTTGCGCGATAGTCGGAACCTGACCACCACCTTAGGCCAAGGAATTGGCCCGTTTTGTTACCGCTTGGAGAATCTTACACCACACTTCCCCCACTCAGGAGCTTTATGATCTAAAAGTCATGCCTATCAGGTGGCTGAATAAACTTTGAGAGGCTTCTAAGAATCTTTTCTGAGAGCTGCGATAGGTCATCTAAGAAGTATGACTAAAAGAATCGGAACCTTGCCTTGCACAGCCCGGGACAGTGACAGAAGAAGTGCTCCAGAGTAGTTACTATATGATCAGTTTATGCGAAGTAGAAGCATTTGCTGTAAATTCCTCCAAGAGTCAATAGCTCTTGTTGGATTTGGCTCGTTCTGAAATAGCTCATGGAAATAATTATATGTGTATACATTATTTCTTAAGTTAATCTATTTAAAGAAAATCAATATTTTTCACCAAATTTTGCAATTGAAATTATAAGAAAGCATAATCTAAATTTTAAATTAATCATTTTGTAAATTTTTTTTTAAATTAATACTTCATATGTATTTTATTATTGTTTATGACAGCGCTGATATGGTTTGGTATGGAGATAAGAAGATTCTGCAGAATAGAGGCATCTATTTTCTCCGACTCTTTGAGTAAAGTCCTTTGAAGGTCAACTCTGTTTACGAATTGCCGACCCTTTCTGTAAAACTGGTTGGAAAGCATTCGCCAGAGGTCTTCCTTAGCTTTAGCGCAATTGATGGCCTTTCCAATAATAGTTGTTTTCCGGACGAAACGAAGGATTTTCTCTAGTGGATTGGGTCGTTATCTTGTTGAAAAATTCAATAATCCTAGTAAAACTGGTTAGAAAGCATTTTCCCAAAGGTCTTCGATAGGGTTAGCTTTGGGTATCATTGTCGGCCATTCCAATAATATTTTTTTTTGAAGGAAATGAAGGCTTTTTTCGTGTTGACCGTTGGGATTGGTTCATTATCTTCCTTAAAAATGCAATAATCGCTATAATGGTCTTCAGAAAAACTAAAAAAGACACTAAATATCGGGCCAATATAGATGTCCGCATTTTGTAATACGAATAAGAGACTTTCTATCTCCCGCAATTGTCTTATATCCAGTCTACATTTCTGGCAGTGTTTGGGGGCTATCGAAATTTTATTCGATAAAATTACTTTTCGAATTCTACCCTCTAAAATATTTAAAAATATTTAAACGTAATAAATTTAGTTTAGAGACAATTTGACTAATTTTAATTTTCCATTTCCCTAATTTCCTAAAAAACTCAGGTTTTTGCGTTACGCATATGTACATATTTCCTAAGAAAATATAATCTCGCCTCATAAAATGTTACTAATGGTATTAAAAATGTTTATCAATGAAACTTAAAGAAAGAAGTGTAAAACAAAATAGATTACAATAGCAGCATTTCGCATCCCAAACTAATAGGATAACGAATGTAGCTACGGAAAAAAGTAAGCCGAATATTTATGCACATATAATTGTTTCCATGAGTTACCAATAAGTAAATCCTGATTTTATTTTCTTGCACCAATCAAAAATTTTTTTTTGGCGCAGTTTTCTTCAAAGTTTCAAAGCTTTTCAAGATTAGCAATATTGAAAGGATATATCACAGAACATCGGTAAAAAAATCTTATTGAAAGACATTTTTTTTATACCCTGTACCGTATGGTACCAAGGGTATATTAAGTTTGTGCAAGCCGAAAATGTATGTAACATATAGAAGGAGACGTCGGAGACACCCCAAAGTTACCTAAAATATGATCAGGGTGAATAGAGAAGTCGATATACCCATGTCCGTCTGTCCGTCTGTCCGTGTGAACGCCTAGATCTCAGAGATGGTAAGAGCTAGAGTTATCAAACTTTCACATTAGATCCCATATTAATCCATAGGAGGCAAGTTTATTTTATTTTTTTGATATCGGGGATAAATTATATAGCTCCCATGGGGGTGTTTGAGACGACCTCGACAAAAAAAGCGTTTTAGATGAATAATTCGTTTGTTTATAAAGATATCGTAACCAAATTTGGTATTCGAAAGTTTTTTATAGTTTTTAAACACTGTACCAAATTTGATCAAAATCGGTTGACTATATCATATAGCTCCCATAGGACCGATCGGCCAAAATAACTTTTTTAAAGAAAAATTCGCTATATTTCGTTTTTAATAAAGATATCGTAACCAGATTTGGCGTTTGGAAATTTTTTAGACCACTTAAGCAATGTGCCAAATTTGAACAAAATCGGTTGACTATATCATATAGCTCCCATAGGTCCAATCTTGCAAAAAATCGATTTTTTAACAAAATTTGTTGTGTTTCGTTTGTTTGTTAAGATATTGGGACCAAATTTGACATTCGTGAGTATTTTATAGTTCCTAAGCACTGTACCAAATTTAATCCAAATCGTTTGACTAGATCATATAGCTCCCATAGGACCAATCGGTCCAAAAACACGTTTTTTATACAAAATTCGATGTGTTTTGTTTGTTTGTAAAGATATTGGAAATAAATTTGGCATTCATATCTTTTTTAAGGTATTTAAGCACCGTGTCAAATTTTATTGAAATCGGTTGACTATATCATATAGCTCCCATAGGAACGATCGGTCAAAAAAAATTTTTGCTTAAAAATTCTTCTGTTTTTGGTTTTTTGTGAAGAAATCGGACTTTATTACAAGCTAGTGGTACAGGGTATCCTAAAGTCGTCCGCGCCCGACTTTACGTCCGCCATTTTTTTTAATATACCATAATCGCCAATTTTTCGTTTTACAAAAATTTGTATAATTAAAGAGAGTGTGATCAAATTCGAATTACATATATAATATTTCACAATATTGCAAAAGTTTTTCGAAAATTGAGCAATTTTACGTCATGCTTAAGTGAATTGCACTGCCAGATTATCTACACAACCGAACTTTTTTTTAGGAATCCCGGAAACAATATCTACCATCATATCGGCTCCCGTAAATTAGACATCTTGTGCCGGACAGATATCATATATTAGAGTTGACGTCACCTACAATGACGCACTACACCAGGAATTTATTAAGGCCAGTATAACACGCGGTGTTTCAAAGGCTCAAACCAGCTGCTGCCCACACTTCGAATGTGTAATTTCACCATTGCTCATAGCCTAAAGTTCACATTTCTTCAACTTTAAACTAACTGACCAATAGACTTTTATAACCCACTGTAAATATTCAAAAATAGCAGGTGAATTACCCCATAATATCCAGCTAATTCCAGCAATACCTTCGATATGAGTACAATGAGAAATTTACAATGTTATTATGAAAGTCTTATTGGTCACTCTGATTCTTGGAGCACGCGATAGTTATAGACCCGGAGTGCACATGGTGGTCAGTAAAAAGTAAGCCAGTAAAAACTTGTTGCTTTTTAGTTGCGTTATGGCTAAAATTAAAACCATTATCGCTGGGCGATATAACGAGTCAACTGACCACCACACGTCGTTTACGTACCATATATATATTGACCATAATGAATTGGAGAGTTATTAAAAAATTTATTTGGCCTGAAAAGCAAACAGATTTGATTATTACGCTGATATGGGATTTATTAAGCGAATTTAAAAATTATATTTTATTGGCCATAATCAATTTGCGCACTGTCAAGTACTCTACATAGTTATTTTTATTAGAACATTTTTACTGTCCTACGCGGGACTATCTATTATAGATTAATATAATTTATTTTCTTAGTGCTGAAGTGCGATTTTTTATAGTATCTGCCTGTATATTAATCAAAAGCAATTACAGTTTACAAATTGATTAATTGTTAAATAGATATCCTAATGACTTTGTTTAGAAATCTCCTCATGACCAATTTTAGGCAGCCGTTGTCGAAACTCTTTTTCTTACATTACTTTACCATTTAGTTCTCTTAACTAAAAATCTAATTTTTGTAAAGAGTCTTTTTTAATGAAGAGTTTTTTGGATTCCGTAGAATGAAAATTACACAGAATATATTTTAAAATATCGGGTACAAAATTTAGCTTTAAAGTGAAAAAACTTTTTTCACAAAGATTATACCTAACTTCGGAAAACTTAGCTAAATCTTGGCTAAGATAAAAGCAGCTTTATACACTGAATCTAGTTTACAAAGGTTTCATGACGTCACTATTAATATTCTTTGTATACTCCTATTAAAATTGGTTAACGTCGCCAGCTTGTGAGATTGCGGCTTTGGCCAGATTTTTATTTATTTTTATTATCATTACTTCATAGGTGGGCCAGAAATGTTTAGTAAATGAGAACTTTTTGTTAAACAATTCTTATCATTATTTTTTGAAAGGAGTTGATAATAAATTAATCTAACGTTGGTAACATTACCATTATATTACCATAATACCCATTCGGCATTAGGCTGCTTATTTATGAGCGTTCTGTACAGATAGCCTCTAAGACATTTGACATTAGAAATTTTCAAGTTGCATTATACGCATATATACAAATTTTGTCACTTTGCGCCTCATTTCAAGAAAAAGTTTTCCTTTGTGGAAATAGAGAAAAATCAGCTTTTTGTGAATTTCAAGACTGATATAAAATATATTAAAATATTTAAGTTCAAATTTTACTGGGGCCATTTGAAATTAATGATTTTATTAATTTTATTAAAAACTAGTTTAATTTTATAACCCATAGATGGCGCTAACCATACCGCCCAAAGGTATGCTACAAAATTTTTGCAGCTTGTACAAAATAGCAAGGCTGCTGTATGCAGAAGGTACAGCCTTCCAGAACAAGAAACAATGGGCAGGCACCCATAGGCTACGCCAAATTAGGTTAGGTTGGTTTAGTTAAGCTGTACCGTGCATGACCACGACCAGTTCATCTATAATTATGTCTGAAATGAGTGGAAAAACGAAAAAAGCATAGTAAGGAAGGGGTGATAAAATGCTGACTTAGATAGGTTGGAAAAGCTCGTGGGTGTCTTTTTTGCTGATTAGCGTCTTTCCTTGTTGAAACATTTTGAAGAAGAAAAAAAGATTTTTTCGTATACTCAGTGCGTGTAGTGCATTGCAAGCTTTTGTCATTTCTGCATCTTCAACGCTACGATAAAAGTCGCATCTTCTCAGTCATTAGGGTTGGGTCCTTTACTTGTTGAATCCCTTTGGGGTGTTGAAAATAGCACGCTTGGTCATTCGACCGGGCGGGGGTGGGCTCTAGATTTATGTCAGGAAGTGAATAGAATTCTTTAGAGAAATTACCTTTAAAAATTGGAAAAATTCTGTCCTTTAGTATGGTACGGACCCTTAGCTAGAGTACCTGGGAGCGAACATTTTGTCCCATTGTCTTCTGTCTCTATCTTGCTTTTTTATCAAAAAAGCCTTTAAAACAGCTTGTCTGTCGATATGAATAGAATCGTTGAGAATCTATCTATCCAAGTAATCTATTGGCTTGCCCGTTGCAAGACTGAGTACATCTTGTTCTGCTGATTGCGAAGACTGAATGAAATTCTATGGATTATTCCGTCTTGAGCTGTTGATCAAATTGAGATTCTGTTCGTTCTGCCTAATGCGAATTTCACGCTTTTAATCATCTATCCCCAAAAGATCCAGAGGCTTTCATAAAAATTTTCCGATTCTGATGGACTAGTTCCGTCTCGGAAGTCGTTGATCAAATTGTAGATCTGCTTGTTCGTTCAGCCTGATGAGAGTTTCGCGCTTTTGAATCACCTATCCCCGAAAATATCGAGACGGACTCACCACTTTATAGAGTTGGGTTTAAGAGTTTAACTACTTCTGTACGGCAAAACTTATTCTTCTTTTTCTTCTCAAACGCTTGCGGAAATCTTGCTATTTTTTCTGACAATGTACGAGGGGCATTCAAAAAGGAAGTTTCCCTAATTTTAAAATGAAGTACAAAACAATTTTTAGGTTACAAAATGAATATTTATTAATTATTTGACTCACAAACTATTTTTCTACGTACTCACCTTCGACTTGAATACATTTTTCGTATCTGTTATAGAGTTTATGCAAACCTTCTTTAAAAAAAGACGTGTCCTGTTTTTGGAGCCATAATTTGACAGATGTTTGGACTTCTTCGTTTGAAACAAAATGCTGCCCACTTGGTGCGAGATCCGGAGAGTAGGGTGGGTGATCGAAAATTTCCCATTTGAATTTTTCCAATAAAGTTCTCGTTTTTTGAGCAGAATGAGGCCGTGCATTATCATGAAAGAGTAAGATTTTTTTGGATAATTTTCCTGGACGTTTTCGTCTGATGGCATTTTTAAGCTTATTTAAAACTTCGCAGTAACGATCCGCATTGATTGTTGTACCAGGTTCCAAAAAATCAACCAACAAAACACCTAACGCAATTCACAATTGGACACGTTTTGCAATGGTAGCTCCATGGTTGTTGTGTTTATACTGCTGAAAAAACTATTTTCGGTCACCAATACCAGAGCCGCTCTTATCGGTAGACTCAACACTGATGTTGTGTTCAGTGCGAGGCCGCTAGATGGTACACAAGATAAACGCCAGACCAGGGAAACTTCCTTTTTGAATACCCCTCGTATATAAGACAATGGCCTTTGTACTAAAGTTAAAGTTCCAAAGGTGTTTCGGGAGTTGAGATGAACAATTTGTGTTAGATATCAGAGAAGTCCAAATTAAAATTATAAATCATACAGTAGGCACTACTATTAAATGCAAACAATTAAAAAAAATGTTTTTGTTGGTACTTTTTATAGCCGTAATGGCCCAAGCCGAACCTCCTATGAAAAGTTGGCTGGATATTGAAAACGATAATGTCAGCAAAATAGGTAAGAAGTAATTTGAGCCTTTCGCGAATGCATTCTCCATCTCTATTAGAATATTTAAATTACTCTCGCTGGTATTAATTTAAGATCGTCTCAACGAAACCCTGCACCTACATTTCTTTTCCTTCTCTTATAAAATAAGTTCTTCACATCATCTCAGCTCAATCAAATTGGACGGGAATATGTAAAACTGGGAAAAGGCAAAGTCCCATCGAACTCTACGAGTTTAAATCTAAATATATTTACCCCCTTAAGCCACTGGAACTGATCAACGCCAGTCTGGAGCAAACTGATATGTCCATATACTACAATGGCTATATAGGTATGGAGCAATAGTAATTTTCGCGACATCTGTAAAAAGTATTTAATCTAAAGTTTCACAGTAATATTGCATAACTTTACACACAGCCTAGAATTGCGTGGTGTACTGGATCTTGACGATAAGCCTTATATAGCCGAGCAGATACATTTCCACTGCGGCGTTGAGCATGTAATCGAGGGTATTTCTTATGACATGGAGATGCAAATTGTACATCGTCATGCCAATTTTAGCAGCCTAGATGAGGCTATGGATAACAGATCTGGCTTAGCTGTGATGAGTTTTCTGTTTAAGGTAACAAATAAACCCAATAGAGCTATTGCCGCTATGATGAGCACCTTGCAGCGTGTCAAAGAGACGGGTGAAAAAAAACTTATTATGGAGGAAGTCATCATTATAGACGAGCTATATGGTGAATTTAATAGCTACTATCAATATGAGGGCTCTTTGACTGTGCCCAGCTGTCAGGAGAGTGTTCAATGGTTGGTGCTGACACAGGCGCCAACAATGACAAAAGAGCAGGTTTGCAATGCTTAAAATTTTAAAGGTAAAATTCTTAAAAGTACTTCTTTACTTTTTTTTATAGCTTGCAGCATTTTGTAATATGGAAGATGGACTTAACTCAGCGCGCCGTCATACAAATGTGAGAAATTTACAAGATCAGAATGAGCGTTTTATTTTCTTTATTAAAAAAAATGGTATGCCACCTAAAGTCAAGATAAATATGGTATTTATTATATATTTGCTCTTGGTCTTTGGCTTTACTTAAGAAGCTCGCCATCTGCAGCTGTAACTAAACAAACCATAGATGGCGCTTTTGTTGCACCTAAAAGTATGCTACAAAAAATACTGCTGCTGTTCATTACGTAGACGCCACCGAAAACTAATTTATAAATTTTAGCGTTTGTTTTTAAATCTTTTTAATAAAGTATCTGTTGAATTTTTAAATATCGTTGACCACTAGTTAAAAACGCATTTAAAAACAGCTTTGCAACCAATTATTTACTTAATTTGGTCATTCGCCTAATCGCTTATTTATGACTTTGCGTTTGGATGTTGATGCATAAAATATTAATTAATTGATCCATATTCATCGATCAAAATTTGTTTGATTTCGCTTTTGGCTAATTCACAAAACCCGTCAGCTTAGTTGGTCTAATAGTCTTTTTTACAGCTGTCCAAGTCTTTACTCAAATCGTCGCTATAACCAATCATTATGTGCACAGGCAGAAATCAGGTGAAAATTTAATTTTAAAGGTAAGCAGGCGATAATTTAAGTAATTACTATTTAATTATATAATATTTTGAAATTTTTTCAACAAATTTTCTGGGTAGGACAACAATGAATGTGTATGAGGATACTGCTTGCTCTCGACTGATCCCTTGCAAGGGCGTGGATAAGGGATAGGAATTCTAGCTTAGGCCGATTCACTGGGCTAGGGGAACATTTATAAATAAAGTAGGTCATTGATCAGCTGTAAGGAGGTGGATCTTATTTTATTCCATAATGTCAATTTCGTCTAGATTTTCTTACAGGCTTTTTATGGATTCGAAACTACCGATATGATGGCAAGTTCTAAAGCCGCAGATAATTGGCAAACGGCAGACATGTCAGCTGCAAATAAAACATAGAGGAAGAACCTTTTTATTATTATTGAAATTATTTTCAACGGTTGTATAGCTAAAAAATAACAGCCAAGTTTATTTTTTTGGAGCATCGAAAATCTTAAATTGAAAACAGAAATCGTTGTGACAGCTTAATTGGAAAAAGGTACCAATTTAAATCAATTTCAGAAATGAACTAGAAAATTTATTGACTTTATTGGGAGCTCTGATCGAAGAGGAATATCCCAAGACCAAATCCTAGATCCTCACCAGGGTATATACCAACAAAATTGGGTGAGAATAAGTGAAGCTAGCTTGCTCCAGTCCATCTCTGATCTTGCTGATCTTTTTCTTTTTAAATATGACCAATTTTCGAGATATGGATATGAAAATATTTAGGTAGCTGAGATAACTTTTCATTCTAAATTAAAAAAAAAAAGTGGTAAGTAATATTTACGAAAATTTGTTTATTTCTTTCTACCATGCACAAGCACTTTGGCCGAGATGGGATCCAAAGCGAACATCTGAAATCCTGCGCTTCCATAAAAACAGGACTAGAATGGTGGTAGGTGCTGTAATAGGGCGCTGCACCGTAGGCAATATGGCTGAGAGGTTGCATATTCCCCATCACAATTTCTGCCGCAGCTACAGAAATGAAGAGGAGACAGAAAGCATCCAACACCTGTTATGTGACTGCGCTTCTGCTTCTTAGAAGACGAACCCAGTTTCTGGATAAGCCAATCTTTGAGGATCTGGGTAGTCTAGCCTATGTGCCCATAGTGGATCTGGCTGTTTTCGTCGAATCCTCCAAATAGTTCTGCAACATGAGGGACTTTCGTGAATATGGATGTAAAATTTTTGATCCACCAATACTCTCCCTCCCTCTCTTCAATTCCTTTCGTCTCCTTCGTTTAATTAGGAAACACAATAGACCTCACGGTCTCTGGGTGATCTCAGTCACTATCTGTATAACTTATAGAACTTAACCTAACCTTCTACCATGCACAATATAAATTTTTTAATTTACTTTCTCCTTGTACATTTTAAAAATAAAGTCAATTTAAATGAAAAAATCAATAAATAAAAACAAAATTTTTATATTATTATTATTTTTTTTTTATATATATTTGTGCAAGCCGAAAATGTATGTAACATATAGAAGGAGACGTCGGAAACACCCCAAAGTTACCCAAAATATGATCAGGGTGAATAGAGAAGTCGATATACCCGTGTCCGTCTGTCCGTCCGTCCGTGTGAACGCCTAGATCTCAGAGATGGTAAGAGCTAGAGTTACCAAACTTTAACATTGGATCCCATATTATTCCATAGGAGGCAAGTTTATTTTATTTTTTGATATCGGGGATAAATTATATAACTCCCATGGGGGTGTTTGAGACGACCACGACAAAAAAAGCGTTTTTAGATGAATAATTCGTTTGTGTATGAAGATATCGTCAACCAGATTTGAGTATTCGAAATTTTTTATAGTTCCCAATCACTGTACCAAATTTGATCAAAATCGGTTGACTATATCATATAGCTCCCATAGGACCGATCGGCCAAAATAACTTTTTTATAGAAAAATTCGCTATATTTCGTTTTTTAATAAAGATATCGTAACCAGATTTGGCGTTTGGAAATTTTTTAGAGCACTTAAGCAATGTGCCAAATTTGAACAAAATCGGTTGACTATATCATATAGCTCCAATAGGTCCGATCTTCCAAAAAATCGATTTATTAACTAAATTTGTTGTGTTTCGTTTGTTTGTTAAGATATTGGGACCAAATTTGACATTCGTTGAGTATTTTAGTAGTTCCTAAGCACTGTACCAAATTTAATCCAAATCGTTTGACTAGATCATATAGCTCCCATAGGACCAATCGGTCCAAAAAGCACGTTTTTTATACAAAATTCGATGTGTTTTGTTTGTTTGTAAAGATATTTGAAATAAATTTGGCATTCATATCTTTTTTAAGGTATTTAAGCACTGTGTCAAATTTTATTGAAATTGGTTGACAATATCATATAGCTCCCATAGGAACGATCGGTCAAAAAAATTTTTGATTAAAAATTCTTCTGGTTTTTGGTTTTTTTGTGAAGAAATCGGACTTTATTACGAAAGCTAGTGGTACAGGGTATCCTAAAGTCGTCCGCGCCCGACTTTACGTCCGCCATTTTTTTTTATGATAGTCATAAAAAATAATTTAGCGTTT
>JBAMAX010002139.1:0-83996 GCA_037043745.1 Chymomyza amoena
GAGTTTGGTAATAAATTTAAAAAAAAATGTTAGAGGTGGCAACCCTGGGTATATAAAAATAGATGTTGGCCGATTCTTAGACCTACACTAGCCGGACCAGCCGTTTCGGAGGAGTATGGTTACTAGCATTGAGACACAAGAATTTTATATATAAAATTAGATTTTTTGGTATCATTTGAATTTTTAATTATTATTTTTATTAACCAGCCATAATAAATATTGATCGCATCCGTTTTGTCCAGATCTACACATTTCAAAAAAATCTTAAAAAAAATAATCAAACATTAAAATCAAAATCGTAAAATAGTAAAAATGTTTGATATGGGTCTAGAGCTAAAAAAAATTATATAATTTTAGTTTAATTTTCAATCAAAAGAAATAAATTATTTTTGGCTACTATCGTTTTTCCCAAAGTACAAACATCGTAGAATTTTTTCCTAATTTTAATTATAAAATATATTTTTGATACAATTTGAACGTATAATTATTTTTTTTAGCCATCCATAGTTAATATTGATCGCAGCAGTTTTATCTAGACCCCATTAAAAATCTAAAAAACAAAAATACATATATCATTAAAAATAAAATCTAAAATAAACAAAATCGTACAATAAAATAATTTTTGGCGTGGGTTCTCCAACACACAAAAAATAATAATTTAAATTTAGTTAAATCTTTAATCGAACCAAATTAATTTTTTACCCGATTTCCAAGTCCAAAAGAAACTTTTTTTTAAACCTCTTAGCTAAAGTATTGAGGCTATTCACCGTCATATTTTAACAATACAAAATTATAAATGTTCATATTGGTAACGCCCAAAAATCAAAAATTTTTGAAATAAAAAAAAATACGTAAAAATCAACATCGTCATCCAAGCATTCAAAGATTTAAAACAAAATTTTGAATTTTTGAGTTAGCTTCTATTTTTCAATAGGAAAAGAACGGAAAAAATTCTTACAAAAAATAAATTTTCGGAATTCGGAATTGTATCAAAAACAAAACGGGTCGAAAATAGGTAAAAATGCAAAAACCATATGCCATAAAAATATAAAAAATGTTTTAATTTTTTTAAATTTTTAATTCCCCAAAATATGTGTTTTTTAACCCAATAATAATGGAGCAATTTTTCCAAATGAAGAATATTTTTTGACGTCATTGATCGCAATGGAATAGAAATTGTTGAAAAAACAAGCTAAGCAAGTCTTCAATCTATCCATTCATTTTTTTTTTAAATATCAAGCAATAAAATCAAATAATTTTACCCAATTTATAATTAAAAAAAGAAAACTATCTGAAGGTAAAAGATTGTATCTTTTATTGAATTTTTAAAACTACTAAGTTAATTATAGCAACTTTCTCGAAAATCCTTAAAGAAAAAACAAATCGTGTGAAGAATACAATTTTGTTTCCAGTACCCACATCAAAAGAGTGTAGTAAAATCTCAGAATAAGAAAGTGCTGTAATCTAGTGATATATCATTGTCACTTTCCATCAATTTGTAAAATTTCCAAGGCAGCAGCTATTCCCATTGTCCAGCTGAGCTATAAGAACCTTTAAAAAAAAGAGCCCCCAGCTTATTTAGGCCGAGTGTGGAACGCGCGTGTGTAAAAGTTTTTAGACAATCGAATAGCTAGCTATATGCCAAAGTCAATTCATTCGCATAAGACTAGAACAAAAAAGTTACCAATTTGAGACACAAAGTTCATATGAATGCACAAATTAACCCAACGACATAAATGTTACTGAAAATCTGCCACAACAATTAACAAAATGCAACTTTCGTCAAAAAGAAAAAGTTTGCAAACACATATCGTAAACAGACCTGACATATGTACACTCTATAGCAACATATTAGAATGTATTCCATAGCCGGAGGCGGCTTGGTTAAAATGTTCAGGTTGGAACACACACACTTGTATTGTGGCAACTTATTTAACTATACATTATATAAATATGTACTATGTGTATAATAATAAATGTATAAATGTATGTAATCAATAAACTTACTAAAACAAAAAAAAACAAAACATTGTTACTGGGATAAGTATACACATACATACTATATATATATATATTTCCAATAAAATATTTCAATGGACAAAGAGTTTAAATAATATTAATAATAATACATATATATATATTAAACTTTAAGTTAGGCAAATACAAAATACAAATAATACATGAAATTTGTTGGAAAAAATGGAAAACACAAAGAAACGAACGCGTATAACATTAAAAACTGAATCGGACACACAAAAACTTAAAAAACAAAAAATTCTGTTGTTCTTTCATCTACTGCACTGGGGTCCCCAAGAAGTCAAGTTGGTAATAATTGCTATGCTCAAGTGGGTTGGTCGTACTTAATGCGTCGTACCCCAGGCGCGTAGCAGTGTCAGCGCTTTGTTAAAGTAGGCGGACCACTCCTCTCGCTCTTCTTTTGTATCCGCTGACAGCAGATGACGTACAATTGTGTTGCGCCCATTTGGCACTATTATTAGCGATTCCTGATCGGTATCTTTAGCCGGACGCTCGCATTCTAGCAGCATTGTATTCAGACGCGCGCAAATGTCTCGCGGCGCAGTGCCCACTTTTTGTGTAGTGCATGCATTTAAATCAATGGAGCCCATGGGCGCTTTTTTTTTTTCATCATCCGGATACTTCCAGTAGCTGAGCACAGAGCCGTTTAAATAACACCAGCGTCGATGCCAAGCACCAAAGCCGGATAGGTCCTCAAACATGGTAAGAAAACCCTTATATTCCACGCATACAGACAGCTCGCAGTTGACCTTCATATGCACCACACCATCTAACGGACTAACACCCAGCACCTGCAATTAAAAGTGAAATTGTCAGCGCCATTGTCCAGCCATAAATACTGTCACCTTCATAACTACCTGCGTCAATGTCCAGGTTGTGCGTTGTATTTCACGTAGCGAGAATATGGCAAAGCCGTATTGCACCAGCTGAGGTGTGCGCACTACGTGCGGTCCCGCCGGACTTTGAACCGGTGGCATAACCAAGCGATTTTCACCACTCTTCTTCTTAGGCGTCTTGATGCCACCCTTCTTATTAAGATTGATGTGATACTTTAGTTCATGTGGTAGTTGATCCCGCTGAGCCAGCATGCCGTAAATCTCCAGCGTTATCTGCAACGTGTTGCGACAATTAATCAAGTGCTAAGAGCGCTTAAAACGGTCAACACTTACTCTAAAATCAGCATATACGTTGTTCAGCTGCAGCACATCTGGAAACTTGACGGACAGCAGACCTGGCATAGTGGGCACTGTCTTGGTAGCCAGCACATGTTCATTGTATTTAAGCAAGCATACGAGGTGGTGACCTGTTATGGTGTTAGTGGCCATTTTACGCACATATTCTTGGCGCAACGGTATGGTTATGTCCTTAACAGTCAGCACACCCTTCTCTTTGGGTGCACCAATGGGACGCAGGCTGTTCTCAACACGCAAACGTTGCACTTCGTCTAAGCAGGCCTGACGGCGATGAGCTAAAAATAGCAATAAGCTGCATCAGTCACACATGTCTCAACAATGGCATGTTATAAACTTACTGGCTAGCAGCAAATAGCGTTCGCCCTCCACAGACTCCGTAGAGCCTGAAAACTCCACAGTGGCGGCACACAGATTAAGCGCTTGGCTCGCTTGTCCTATAACTTGCTGTTGTTTGCACACCTCGCTCAACAACTTTTTGATTTTCTCCTGTGCTAGTGCAGCGTCTTTTAAGCTGCGTGTTTCTGCTGTACTCTCATCATCATCTTCCACGCAGTCTTCAGGCTCTGCAGCCTGTGGCTGCTGCGGCGAGTCATACTCTAGCTTATGCTTGGCACCTCCAGCGTCCAGCTCTGAGCGCAGCACTTGCTGCTCACGACAAATCTTACGCACAGGTGTGGAGTTGCAGCTCTGCATTTTAGTTAAAAAAGTTAAAATTAGTAATCTAAATGGTTGAATGGCTCGTCCAAACCTACATTGGCGCTTTGTTGGCGACGATAGAAACTGACAGTGTGCACCAAAGTTACCAAATTATCATTGTCCTGGTTTACGCTAAGCTCCGATTTGACGGGTTGTGCACCATTAAACAAAGGAGTCTGTACGTCCATGGCTTCGAGTTCATCTTGAGTCTGACAAGCGGCTGCAGGCGTTTTGCGAAAGGAGAAGCTGTTCGACGCTGTGGTGCCCTTGCTCTGTAATTAAGACAATATATAACTAATGTGCAACAAAAGGCTATATCAGCACTTACGCAACGAGACACACGGCTATTATTGTGTTCTTCCTCGCTTTCTTCATCTTGTGTGCCATCATCTTCACCCAAAGCCTCATCTAGATAATCTTCCATGCCCATGGATGCCAACGAGGAGGAATTCATAGAGCTATCATGACCATCGTGACTGTAGTAGTAATCCTGCTCGGCATAACGCACAGTCTGCAATTAAATACACACATTTTATCTATGTGATATCCCGCTGTGCAGCGGATCAACATTCAGGTAGCAGCCACGAACACTTACCTTTTTGCCATGATGTGCCTCATTTTGTTGCACCACATGCATTATCTCGCGACCTAGGCTGCCATTGCACATGCCTGCGCTGCTGTCTTCAGTATGCGACTGCTCGTCATCCTCATCGTCTGGCTTTGCGTTGCTGTCTACCTCCGACTCATCCATGTAACTACAAATGAAAATGTCACAATGGGTTAGCGTGTTAGTTATTTAAGCAAGCATTTTATTGACCTTCTACTAGTATTAAAGCTATGGGTCTTAAACCTAATCAGTCTTAAAGTCTACTCTATGCAGAGCAGAAATAGCAAACAGGAGTAACAATTTTCAGCGCACCTTGAGTCCTCTTCGTGATCGGTATCATCAGTTGCCGTGGCGGTAACAGTGGCGCAGCAATTATCATCGCTTGATTCCAGATCAGAGAGCGCAGGATACAGTCTATGGTTTGGTCCAATTGTTGCCGTTGGATTTGAGGTACGCGCGCGCTTTGATTCCTCATCAATGGCGTTACCGGCTACAAGTAAATAGTAAAAAGTGTTCTAAACTATTCCAACTTTTAATAAACAACAGTTGCCCGACTTACGAGAACGCCGCTTACTGCTGGCCAGTGCTGCGGCACCAGAGAGGCCTGCAATAGGTGGTGGTGGCGGCGGCGGCATGGGACGCACTGCCCGAGTTTGCGCTGGTGCGGCAGTTGTCTCCTGTGCAAACAATTCTTTCTGTTTACTAAAACGATTTGCTATGATTTGCATGTCCTCTTGGCGCTGTCTGTCAATATCCTTAATGCGATTCTCAGCGCTAGATTGAGCGTTAGCCACCAGTGCGGCCACTTTGTCACGCAGCTTACTTTCAGGCTTAGGTTTGGCCATATTTGTAGCTGCCGCTGCAGTTACTGGATGCACAGGCGTTGCATTAGTTTTGGAAAAATATAAAGCGCTGTTTAGGCATATAAATAAGCAACATTGTTGACTGCAGCTTACCTTTGGGCTCATCTGCTCTTATTTGATTGAGTGTTGGAGCTGCTGTTATGGGCGCCTTGGGCAACATTGCCTTGGCATTGCTGGTTTCAAAAAGTTTCATGCGTTCCTTTAAAGTCAGCTCGCAAGGATCTTTTTGAGGCCGCTGTGGAAACGGTGCTTGACCATTACCGGATCTACTCTCGAAGATAGCTGCGCGTCCTGAAACCAGGCCGGACTTGATGTTTGATGCAGCAGGCACGGTAGTTGGTTTATCAGTTTTTGTTTGCGCCGTAACGCTGCCAAATGTTTTGGCCACTTGGCTGACTGCCGTCGATTTCTCTGGCAAAGGCGGTTTGACTGTTGCTGCAGCTGGTTCTGTTTGTTTGGCATAGTCATATGTATGTTTCACTGTGGAGGATTCACGCCGTTGAAAGCCTTGTGCCTCCAATGAACTTATTACTTTTGGATCCCATTTCAATTGTTTTGTATTGTCTGTAGTCATTTTGTCCAACTGGTCGGCGTTTCGTGCATTCAAGCGTGGAGGCTGGGGAGCAGGCGCTTTTTTTGAAGCAGGTTTTGCTACGGCTTCAGTAACAGCGCGTCGACTGGGCAAATCTGGTTTAGGTGGTGGTTCAGTAACTGGTCGATGCACATCATGATGCGCTGTATCATCCTCCCATTGATTGATTGTGTCAGCCAAAGCAGCTAGTTTGCCCAAACGTTGCTTGGCCTTGCGTGGGCTGCCCGGCTGACAGGCAGTGTCGTTTTCATCACCTGCATGAAATTGACCCTCAGTGCGATGAATTGGCGAGGATAAATCGTCCGTGTTGGAGTACAGTGCGCCCATACGTTGCAGACGATTGCGTGAAGTATCACGCAGTCTCGCCAGAGGCACATTGACAGGTGCTTGCTCCTCGGCAGCAGACTCCTCGTCATCGGTTACATCTTCCTCTTGGATTTCTACTTGCACCTAAGCGCGCGCAAAAAAAGTTTATAAAAAAAACCAACACAATGCGAAAAGCCTAGCGAACAAAGAAAGGAAACTCACCCCAATTGGTTTGTCTGTGGTTATATTTATCTCAATGCCAAGGTCCATATTTTCTTTGTTGACAGCCGTATAGTGCCGCAGCGGTTTAGTTGGGGATGCCTCCAGTGTGGCCTTGTCTAAAACAGTGACTTGACGGCCAGTGCTGCTGCTCATAGACATCTCCGGAATTGTTGCAACTGCTGACTTTGAAGCAAAACCACTGCTGCTGCTGCTGTTGTTGCTGCTTGGCTCAACATTAGATGCGACTGCCGTCGATGACACGCTGCATTCCGATAGTGGATACTTACTTGCATTGGTAATGCCAAGTGCGCGACTGCGCTGTTCGGCTTTTTCGAGCATGCGCTGCAAAATGCATTTTGGGTGTTTAATAAAGAATATCACTAAACATTTTAAAGCCACATTTTACCTGAGTAAAGGGGTCCATTGCTATTTGCTTGCAGTAACAAAAAGTGTTTAAAAAAAACAGACGCTAGCGTTTTTTATGAACTTTCACTTGATTGAATTGTGTATTTAACACTTTTGGTAGAAAATATAGACTATGCTATTGAAATTTGCCACTTTTTATCTTAAATGCATTAGTTCTTTGTTTTTTTGAAATAAAGCGCGTCACTTTTCTTTTCTCGCGTCGGCTGTTGGTTTTAAAATGATGCTAGGGATGTGCAAAAAGGTCGATATGTTACTAGTGCTGCAAAATAATAATCATTGGCGTTGCCAGCTTCAGCCAACACTCATGAGCTATGGTCACCCTGCCAAAAATACTAAAACGAAACCAAACTGCTTTTGGCGTATTAAAGGCAGCTGTTTTTATTCAAATATTTTTGCAGTACAAAAACGAACTTCTGACAAATTGAATCGTGACACTTTAAGAGTCGGCTATGGCTTTTATTAATTTTATCAAATTATTATTATATCAATAATTTAATTTATGCAAACTTTTAAGCTAACAACAATAAATTTAAATGTTTTTTGTTCTTGCAGCTTTAAAACACAATTATATTAATTTGATAAATTGTTTGAAAACAAAATTTAAGTGCATTTCTCCTCACTTAACCGATTTCAACTGGCCATTTTGAGTATTTTGTATATATTTATTTTTTATCATTTTGGTATATTAAAATTGTACTTAATAAAAATTTTTATTAAACCTAACAACTTATATTATGCACAGCGCGAATTTAGTAAACAAATCGTTTTAAATTACCAAACTAGATTTATCAAAAAATTTAAATTTAAACGAGCGTTAACTGCTTGCTTAATTAAATAAAACTAGTATTTTTTTAAAACTAACTCTTCGGTATTATGTTATTTCTATGGCATGGTCACTCTGCTAAGCAACTTTATAAACAAAACACACTTTTAAATGACTGATGAAAACAAAATTAAATTCTTATTTAATTGCGCCAATGCGCTCGCATCAGAAACGCACACTAAGCAGCTCCTTAAATCCTACTACATGTAAGTTAAATCTCAGAATTTAACATCATTTTATATTATTTATATAGTCAATTACACAACTGCCTTATAGAACCACATGTCGCAAGTTGGCCAAACATAATGTGCAACTGCCCGGCGATGCTTACGGCAAGGCACGCATGTGCGAACGTTGTGGCAATCCTTGGAACGAAGGCAACTACCAGCTTAACTTGCAGCCACAACAGCTGCTGGCAACTGCCAAAAGACGTAAACTGGTGAACAAGTTGGATACGGCCAACGAAAAGCAATTGAAGGGCACGCTTACAAGGACGCAACGAAAACGTGCCAAATGGCTAAAGAAGTGCTTGGCCAGCAAAATGGTAAGCTACCAAAGTGTTAATTAAACTGGCCATATTCAAATGAATACTGTTCATTTATAGCAAGTCAACTGCGCTGTATGTAAACACAAAACTTTGCTGGAACTAGAAAAGCCCAAAAAGAAATCTACAGCTACAAAACCAATAAAAGTAGAAGTCAAAACTGAAGAGACTACGCTCGCAAAGAAAAAGAAGAAAAAATCTAAAACAAAAGCCAACAAAACAAAAGCTATACCAGCAGCTAAGAACGCTCCAACAGCCATTTCTAAAAACCCCGCCAAATCTACAAATGCTATACAGTCAAAAAAGCAAAAACAGAAAACGAAAACACACGGCTTGTCCTCATCCTCCACTGCTCCAACGCAATCAAAAACACAAAAACAAAATGCACTGCTGCAACTAGCAGCGCAGCTAAAGCAGCAGGCCAACAAAACTGCTCCAAATCGCCTGGAGGCATTTCTAAAATAACCAGCAATTATAGAACAATTTTAAATAGATTAAAGCACAATAGTATGCTAATGTTAAGTTTTATAGCCTAATTAAAAGATAGTATAATATACTTAAAGCTGCTTAGCGTGAATCAATACAACAATCTGGCAGCCAAGCTGTGTCTGTCTGCGCAGCAGACAAAGATGTTGTCTGTAAACAACGCAAATCAGGCTTTTTCCGCGGCTTTTGATAAACGCCTGCGAAACCTGTTATCCCAGCACGAAGAACACAACAAGTCACGCAACAGTTGAGAATGGAGTTATCACTGCTGCAGCGTCCCAGCCTCAAGGTTATTCCCAGTATGGTATAATTGGCTTAAAGCACAAGTATACATACATACAGGTAAGATGTGGTGCGTGTTGGACCTTCGTTGTGGCCCTGCCAGTGCCAGTGCCCACCATATTTAATTTATTTTCTTAGCCAACGTTTAATTAAAATTGAGTTGTTTGCCAAAGTAGCATGTCCTTCATGCGTTGCTGTTCCAGAAAAGGCCAGAGTCAGCTTATCTGCCGCCAAAAAAAAAGCACATGCTTAGACAGCAGCGGCCATACTATAGGCAGAGATTGCCTTTTAAGCGCAGTTCAGGTTTCAAGCCAAACTCTTGGCAGCTGCAGGGCCAACAGCAGCAGCAACAACAACAGCTGCCACTGTCGCCAGCCGGGCTTCCACTTTCTTGTTGACTGCACAAATTAGAAGATTTCTGGTTTAAGCTGTTTGGCTATGGTCAAGCAAATCCTGTTTACCGGCCACGCCAAACAGCCGACTTTTTGTACCTACAACTATAAAATATGATATCAACGCCGCTTTTATGCCATGTTTTTAAACAGCTCAAGTGGGCCACAAAGAGCATTTCATTTTTTCGTGGTAACAGCATTCACAATAATACTCGAATCGTGAACACGTCGAGCAATTTTCGTTTTAGCCATTGTCATTTTTTGATTTATGCAATGCAACGGCAATGCACACGCACCGGCAAAAGCCAAAAAGCCAAGTTTAGATTTACCTGCCGGCAGACCGGCCGACTGGTCAAAACATAGCCGTTCGTTCTGCAAAATGAACACGATACGTAGAAAACTCACAAAAAAATAACACACAAGCCTTTGAGGCTAAACAACGAACTGTACATACTCTTTGATTACAATTATTTAGCTTGCGCGGGGGGTTTCACATTTAAAAAATTCAGTTTGACAAAAAACAACAGCTTACTAGACTTACATTTTATTTAATTCCTGCACTGCAAACTTTTTTTTATCAATCGGGACTATCTATTATTTAAATGCTAAATTAACTTTATAAGAACATAACATTATATTTTGCAGCTCGAACAAATGCATAATACATTGTAATTTTCTTCAAATAATTAAAATATGATATGTAAATATAGATTCAAAGTCTTAAAATCTTAAATGAAAAATTTCAAAAAATTTGTTTATAAAAATTGTTTTAAAAAAAGCTCATCTAAAAACTACAAAGCGAAACAAAATATTGAAGATGATGTTGAACCTCGCTCATTACTGCCTAAAAAAATATTTACATATAAAAATGGCGTACGTAAAGTCGGGCGCGGACGACTTTGAGATACTCAGCACCACTAGCTTGCAATAAAATCCGATTCCTTCATAAACAGAAGAATTTTTAAGGAAAAATTTCTTTTTTGACCGATCGTTATTATGGGAGCTATATGATATAGTCAACGGATTTCGATCATTTTTGATACAGTACTTTAATACCTTAAAAAAGATCTGAATGCCAAATTTAATTCCAATATCTTCACAAACAAACGAAACACAACAAATTTTGTTCAAAAATCGATTTTTTGGAAGATAGGACCTGATATATGATATAGTCAATGTTTTGTTCAAATTTGCAATGCTTGGGTACTCTAAAAACTTCTGAATGTTAAATCTGGTTACGATATCTTTATTAAAAAATTAAATATAGCGAATTTGGTATAAAAAAAGTTACTGATCGGTCCTATGGGAGCTATATTATAGTCAACCGATTTTGATTAAATTTGGTACAGTGTTTGGGAACTATAAAAAACATTCGAATGCCAAATCTTCATAAATAAACGAGTTATTCATCTAAAACTTTTTTTTTCGATTTCGTCTGAAACACCCCTATGGGAGCTATATAATATAACCTCGATATTAAAAAAAATAAAATACACTTGTCTCCTATGGAAAAAGATGGGATCTAATGTGAAAGTCTGGTTACTCTAGCTCTTACCATCTCTGAGATCTAGGCGTTCAAACGGACAAACAGAACAACATGGGTATATCGACTTCTCTATTCACCCTGGTCATATTTTACGTAACTTTGGGGTGTCTCCGACGACTTCTTCTATATGTTACATACATTTTCGGCTTGCACAAACTTAATATACCCTTTATACCATACGGTACAGGGTAAAAAAACTATCTCGAGCATCACGAAAATTTAATCTAAAAATTTATTAAAATCAATAACTTATAAATAGTTTTCAGTAAATTTATAAAACTTTTTTTTTCTTTGGGCCAAGGTTATGTGTTCACTTTCCTTTGGCTATATAACGATAATACACTTAAAATAATTATTGATACTACACCATACTATGATTCAGTAAAGCTAGCTTTGGCAAAACTTAAAAATTCCCAGAATTCTTGTCCTAAAATAGATGTGTTGGTAAATTAGAAAAAAAAATTGTTAAACAAAAATTCACAAAATGGCTTAGAAAGTTCCAGATTAAAAAGTTAAGTTAAAAAAAATCTTTTTGTATTAACCTGAAATTTTTTTTAGAAAATTGAAAACAAAAATGTTGTTGGTCTTTTTATGGTAGCCTACAATCGGTGGTTGTCCATTATCTTCCATTTGACACTTCTGACAGTTGATTATAAAAAAGGGCCATAGAGGCATATTTTTTCCAAAAGAGTTCAAGTCCTGTAATAAAGCTGGTAGTAAAAAAACTAGCTTCTCCGTATGCCACAGTCAACATTCAGACACACAAAATTTGATACAGGTTCTTTGATCCATTTTTTTTGAATAGGTAAAAATCGAAGACCTGCCAAACCACGTGCAAGCAAAGCAGCTGTCAACAATTAAGTGAACATTCAAAATGGCCGAGTTTGTACGTAACCCGCGAAAATTCAAAATTCGCGCTACTTTTTGAACACACCTTGTATGTAGTATTTGAAGTGAATTTGCATAGGTCAAGCTGGGGCTAATCCGATCTGCTGTGGCTATTAAATGCTTATTTGACATCGGATTTTTTTTAGCTTGGTAGAACTGTTTGTGTCATCTATGTAAAGTTAATCGGCAATAAATTCAAAGGAAATAAACTATATTTTAACTTTAGCAGCGAATAATAAATAATGAAATAATTTAACGTCATATCGCAGCCTTTATGGCTGAGGCGGTTCAATGGGCCCATCCAGATTTACTTCCAAAAACTCTGCATCACGAAAAATTAAAGTAGGCTCTTCAGGCATATCATCGACATTACCCATTAGGTTAGGCGCATAGTTTAGCTGCTCTTCTGATATATTTTCAATTCCTAATTCGTCGTCATTAGCGTTATTTTCCATTTCGCTTGACTCGCTTGCATCAGTCACACTTTTTGACTTTTTAAATTTATTGATGAGCTTCAAAATTTTCATATTAGATTTTATTTATTAACTCAATAATTTGTAGCCAACTTACCCGAGCAAAGAATAGCTTATAGATTAAGAAAACTGTTGTAAATACCAGCAAGCTGGAAAGCACGCATAATAAAATTGTCCAAAAATCCAATGGGCGCCTGTTGACAATATACTTTATGTCCACCTCTTTTATGGCCCATGGAGGATAAATAAATCGTTTCACCTTATAGGTAACATTGGCCCAGAATGTTTCGGGATAGGGCTTCATTTTAACGTCAAATTGAACCGGTCCATAAGCGCGTGCCATTTTTATTTAACTATTTTTTTTTTCGCTCTAGAAATTTTTATTTTATTTTAAATAAAACTAATTTATTTAGCTTTATGTTTAGCACTATTTGATTATGAAACTAAAATGAAGTATCTACAACAATGTGACATTGATTTCAAGGGTTGTTGGTTTGAACTTTTTGTAATTCTGACATTTTTCAAAAGGTAAGCTGGCGTAAAATCTTAACTAGTAAATGTTTTTGGATCGGATCAATTCGTTCGATTTCCCAAATTAAAGCTAAGCTGAGAAATAATTGGCAGTTCCGGCTTACCCACACTTTACCCTAGTACCAATCGTAACATAATTAAAACGTCTAACTTAATATTTTAAATAACAAGACTTAGATAGGGCACATTTTTCTGATCCTATCTCTGAACCTTAAAAAAGCACAACTGGGTCTCTTTATTTTAAATTATTTTGCAGTGAAAAAGAAAATGCACTTTGAAGTTCAACTTTTAACAACCTAATTTTTTTTCTGTACAATCTCGATGACACAATCAACATACAATTCAATAAAAATATCAAAAATAATCACCCTTTACATAGGTGTCACAATGGACCAAAAGGCTTCCGGGTCAAACTTACGCCGTGCTGCCTACATAACCTAACTTAATTTATCACATTTTATTTGTTGCCAATTTTGTTAAAAAGAGCTTTTTACATCTATGTGCCAGATCTCTTTTTCTTCTGAACCTGCGTACTTTCTCGATAAATAAAAGTCTTAGTCATATTTTTTACAAATGTGTTCCAGAAACTTTTGCCATATGATAATGATATTAATCAAATTTACCTAAATTTTTTTTGTACAAACTTTATGACGTCATCAACATACAATTCACTAAAAGCAGGAAGAAAGCTTTTGTGTATTGCAAAATTCGTTCGTATATCTATAAGAAGTCTTATTCTAAATAATTCCCTGTTTGACCCCTTAGAGAGGGGCATAGGGGATCTCTATTAATAACTGTTCGAACAGTATAAACCTACAGTTTATATCCAAATCCGAACGGCGGATAATTAATTTTAAAAATTCTGGAAAATTAGCAAAAATAAAATTATGCTGATACCTTAGATGACGGGTTCTGTTTTGGAAACCCAGTAGTTGCTCGTTTTTTACAGTTCCCACCTAGAGTACGTTCTTGATAGAGATAATTTTCATACAAAAAAAATCCCGCCAACATTTTGTTATTTATTTTATTTTCGCGTTTTTTTTCTGTGTTTCATGACACAATCAGTATATAAATATTTGAAAACGCCAAAAAAACACCCTTTATGTGTTGCAAACTTCGTGAGGAAAGCTTTTTAAATCTAATGTATTTTTTGTAGAATATTGACAGATAACCTATGCACGAAGATTGCCCGCCTTTTCCTCTCGACAGTCATGATTTTGACTGTTTTCAGTTGGGCTGAAAACTTCGTAGGCTAACATTCAAAAACACATTTTTTTCTGGAAATACGATGGTTGCGTAAGCAATTCGAAGCCAAATTAATACATTTGGGAGCCTGCGCGGCGACCACTGGGCACAGAGCTTTCGGATGTCCAAATACAAATGAATTTTCTTTTATCAAAATATGCAGAAAACTATTCGTTATAGGTACGTTTCGAAGGAATCCTCAAATACTATAAAATCTGTTTGTATAGATGAACAGGTACAAAAGATCTTCTGGTCGCAGTGCCCCAGTTATTTACCTATGCACAAAAAATTAGATGTGGCGAATTATGAACAATCTATAATGACAAATATATGGAGTTCCAATTATTATATTCTTTCTCTTTGGGCTTCCAAAATTCAAATGATATTCCTTCAACTGACTTATCTTATGATTAGTTTAAAAAAATCGTAAACCCACTGAGGGAATTCATTCACAAAATCAGGTGGTTCCAATCCGCAAAATCGTGCTGCTTGCCAGTATTGTTAAACATTCATAATTCAAAACAAACCCGTCCCAAGGTTCGACGAGTCGCTAGGGACACCATCGTTCGGCGACATCGTTCGCAAGAATTACAGCTTGCTAGGATTACTCTGTGTCGAATTTTGTATAGGATAAGCATATACGCGTTTAGTATAAGATGCAAATGACGCAACAATTATAGCCCTCTCAGCGCTTTATCAGCGTCGCTTATTCGTTCAAGGGATGGTAGAACAGCCCAATATAGGGTGGGCCATCTGTATTTGAGTCATGCACGATGTGTCCAACACGTTCCTTTGATATCTTTAGAGTCTCAGGTAACTCGATCAACTTCTCTTTACAATCACCCAAAATTATTTAGTGGACTTTTTTGGGCGTCCACTGCGTGCAACGTCTTCGGTGCTCGTTTCACCTCGCTTGAATTTTGAAAACCACTTCTGAACCGTTGATTTTGCGGCTGCAGATTCCGAATAAGCCTTGGCTTCAGCAGAATTTTTCCTAAAAGCAATGTTTAATTAACACACGAAATTCGTTTGTATCCATGCTTATCACAATAACAAAGTAGCTTCACTCCGAATGGTGTAACTCACGAACCAATAGTCAGCTGTCAAATTACACGAAACTTTTGAAGGTTTGTACTAACTAAAACTTATATGGATTTTATTCCAGTAACGTCAGCACACGAACTTTTCAACCCACCTTAGTATAACTTTTCATAAAAAAGTCATACGCATAGGATAGGCCTGTGTCTTAAGCCGTAAGCGCCTTACGGAATCGGAAAGAGAATGATTTATTATTCGCCGAATATAGGCTTAATGCAAATATTCACAAAAATTACAATCGATACTAGATACAATACTAAATTAGTTTAATACTAAAATCTAGTTAGTAACAATATTAAAATTTACAATAATTATGGCATTCAGCTATTTTATGCTTAAATTTTTAACTTCATACAACTCAACCCAATTTCTATTTTTGTTTGTCTAATTATTTTAAAGGTTGCTGTGGTATCATCCAGTTCTATTTGGTAAATTTACAAGAAAATAGCTAATTTTATTATCATTTGCTTGTAATTCACAACTTATTTAAACAGCATTCCAAATAAGCAGTAAGCAGCAAGCAACTTTTTATTGATTTCTTGTTTTTATTTGTACTTTAACTATTATTTTTGCAAAGGTTTTTTATTTTTGAGGTTAGCTTCTTTAATATTGAAGTTTTCATTAAGTTCACTTAATCTTTTATAATTTAAAAAACCGAAGTAATGATACTGGAATACTTTATAAATCCTTTAGAGAAGCTGTTCTTCTTCTATTTTTTGCAAGGTAGACCTTACTCGGGATGCCATTATGCGAGGATGAATCTTGCGGTTGGATACGACTTAGACATTGGTAGGTGGCAGATATTGAAGTCGATGATATTAGAACAAAAGAAGATTCCTGCGTCACAAGCAGTTGCTGCTGACAATATCTTCAAGTTGCCGTCTCATAGCATCGTCTAATAAAATCATTATCGTCATTTAATAGTATTAACTTTGCTTAATTTTATGTACCACTATATCTATCGTATAAAGGGTTGAAATTTCTTCACACATAGATGGTTTCTTGTTTTTAGCTCAACTTTTGACTTAATTATTATTAAAAGTAAAACTAAAAAAAAATGTTGCTAAAAATTATAAATTTAATTTCCTGTTACACCTGCTTAGCGTTCGAGACAAATATTTGTTGTATTTTTAGTGCACAATTATAAAATATTTCCACTTTTAATTTTTTAGGTTATGAATACAAAATTTTCGTGCGAGATTATACGTGAAAACCCATTTTTCTTTTATCGTATAATTGTTTTTTCAAATCCAACTATTTATATTACTAATGACGTCGTCCTGCCCAAACTTTTTGAATACTCTTAAAGTGTATAAACATCATAAGATTCTCTAGTTAGCTTATCTAGACAATCAAAAGATTTTTGGATGGTTGACTTTCATGACTCTCTAAATAGCCGTATGGACGAACATAAGTATTCTTAAGAGAGCTCGCATCTCTAATAAATTCATGCCCCACAGAAACTACATTTCAACCCCTTTGCGACAACGTTTCTGTCTGCATTTAATGTCCAATACCCGATATTGAACAATTTTCTACTATGTTATATTTACGATATACACAAAAATGATATCTCACGAACAAATACACACAATCACATCGCAATAGGCTTAAAACCTACGTATTGACAACTTCTAACTCACGCAAAAATCATATTTGAAATTCTTCAACGCGTTCATGAGAACACCCGTAACTCGTAAAACATTAACATTAGTTAATCTGACAATGTGCACAATGCCACACAAAAAAAATAAATAAAAAAAAGTTTGTCGAAAAATTACAAAATAGTGTTAGGGGTGGCAACCCCCTTCTTACAAATTACTCAAAACTTCTTGTGCTATAAACCTTCTACACACAATAACAAACAAAATAAAAAAAAATTTGGCGAATTCGTCCAGCCGTTTCAGAGTTATGCGATCATAAACGTACAGCCTTTCATTTTTATATATATAGATTACTAATGATTTCTTCCCATCAGCAGCATCTTCTTCATCACTTACATATGTTTCACTCATTAAAATAAATTTTTAATATTTATGTGGTACTTAAGTCATAAATAATTAACATTTCCGTGAAATTTAAAGCAAAATTGAAAAAACTGAAATTTACAAATTTTGATATTCTTATCATGTTCAAGTCATTTCCGTAGTAAAATGTCAATCTAAAACCGAAAATAAGTCCAAAAAATTATTTTCTGTAACAGATTTCGGGATATTTCGAAACACCCATTTTTCGAAATAAAAACAAAGTGTCTCTTCTTAAAAACAAGTAATAAAAATTAGTTAATAAAAATCGATAATATTTGCAGCTTATCGTTATTTATCTATTCATATAAAATTGTTTGCCGTTTTTAGCACATTTTAAAGAAAAATTCTATTTCGAACGTAAATTTAAAAATTAAAAAATAAATTTCATACAGTTTTTTGTGTAGCTCATAAAGTTTGATAGCTTCAGAGAAAAATTTCTTGAGTTCCGTGTTATCGCTTTTTTCGACCCTGTCATGACCCTTGCATTGTTTGTTGCAATTCCGATCATATTGGAATTGTTGAAGTTTAATCTTGAGACTTAATTTTTCACACTCTCCTCTATCGATTTGGTATCTCCGATTTTAGTTTCAACTACGCTAAGAAATGTTCAAACTAATACCCCTTTTCTTATATTGAAGTATTTAATGAATTTAAAAACAAGTCAAATCATGGCGTCAGTAAAAAGAGAGAATAAGTACCAAGGCTTTTAAGGGGGTCTTACTATGTAATACCTCATTTTCGAGCGCTACATTCAAAACTTGATTACTAGAAAACTACAAATGATTTCGGGAAGCAGTTTTTTGTATTGTTTTCATTCATTATTGAACTTTACAAAGTTTTTTTGGTTTTACATAAAAATGACGTATGTGACCGCTACACGTCCTTCACTGCGTCCTGTTCAAAAGTGTCCAGGGCGCACAGGGTGAACGATTTTGACCGATGAGATGATCTGAAACTAAAAAACCTTTAAATTTAATTTTTCTCATCTCCTCGGCTATGGATAGACACGACCTTTTTCAAAAATTCTTATAGTAATAGAATTTTGAAAAATTTGACACTATTTTTCTGCTATTCAAGGCTGTTAAAAATTTTTGGACAATAAATTCAAAAAAAGCTCGTGTCTATCTGTTGCGACATGTTTTCTGATGATAAGAATGTTTAGTATGATAAGATCGGTCAGGCAGATTTTTCGAAAACGTACACCCAACCTCTAAAAAGACGACTTTCGGAAAATCACGTTTTAAAATTGACAACGTAATAAAACATACTACAGCTGAAACACGAAAAACGACCGCGCGTGACCGTGAAAAATGCTGTCACTGCCAAACGATCCCGTCCACAGTTAAATCCTTTTACCAGCGTATTTTTAACACTATTTAGATGAAAAAAAAAATCGATTTTTTGAAACTGTTGCATAGTAAGACCCCTTAAGTTAAAACAAGCGAAATACAAATTAAAAATATGCTAGAATGTCTGTATAAGCATTTCGAGAAATTTTTAACTTATTTTTGTTAAATTTATGGTTTTTTATCTATTCATATAATATTTTTCGTAATTTTTAGCACATTTTTAATAAAAATTCTATTATATTGCTTATATAAGCATTTCGAAAAATGTATAAGCTATTTGGTTTTAAAATATGCTAGATCTAGGTATAAACAAACCAAAATGGCAACACTGGTTATAGTTGTTTTTTTCTTTGCTTCAAGACACAATCAGTATACAAGTCAAATGACCCAAAAAAAACACCCTTTATGTGTTAATGTCTTTTTAAATGTAATATATTTTTTGTAGAATATATGCACCGGGATTGTCCGCCTTTAACTCTTAACAGTCAATAAAAAACTCATACACATACATTTTCTTTCCAATAGCCAAGCTATTTTAAGTGCGTACTAACTTCTTGACATAATCAACATACTCTTCCACTACACGCACACATAGAGTACAAAAATTATTCTCCGCTCACTTCGTCTGCCCGCAAATAAAATCGTTCGTTCGTTCGTGTCGTTCGTCGTATGCTTCATTTTGCTTCGTGCGATTCTCATGCACAGTTTGTCCCCCCCACCAAGCGCCAAACGACGAACGTTGGCTGGCCTCTGGGCCTCTCCAGTGGAGCCATGGTCGCTTCTCGCTCAGTTGCATTCAAGTGATTCATCGTCGCGCACACCACACGAAAGTCGCGCTTGTCTCTTGTCTTGTCTTGCGATCGTCTCGAGAGCTGCGTCTGGTCTGGTGTCTGTTATGAAAATTGTGCGGATTCGGTGCTGGCTGAGGCTTCTTGCGGTCGGTTGCGTGCGTTCTGTGAGCATAAAAAGAGAAAAGTTGTTAACAAAAAAGGTGTCAACGTAAATAAACGCAAAGTGTATGGTAAAAAAAAATATATAAAAATAAAATATAAGAAAAAAGAGTAATGAAAAACCGGATGCATTAATAAGTACTAGCTATAAATTAAATATTCTGCTGGCTATGCCTATGAAGAAGTGTTGTTGGTCTGGCTGGGTTTTGGCCTAACTGATAAAGCCTAAAAGCGCTTGAAGTGCTAAGGAAATGGACTTGTTTGTGAAAATTACCGGAAATGCAATACAGTCGACACGCCTGCGCGCACGCAACAAAAAAAAAAGCAAAATAAGTGGAGTCGGGAAAATTATTGTGAAAAGTTCAGCGGCTTTTTGAATGTAGACAATTTTTTTGTTTAAAGCTACAAAATTGGCTAAATTGTGCAATATGTGAAATAAATAAAAAATGCTTGCACATTAAAAGTGGCATATTTTTTTTAGAGGCAATCAATTTGTTAAAGAACCAATTGATTAGCCAAGTTATGGCCAATTTTGCATGCACAAATTATGCCCAGTGTGCAAAAATACTTACAAGAAAATTAGTTTTCTTTGGCCTAGTAACACAAAAGTAAAAGTTTCAATCAGCTGCTAGTGGATTTATTAGTACAAAGATAATGGCTTGATGTCTTCATCGTTTACATGAGCGTAGGCAATATACAAATTTCGGGGGGTTATGCTTCAGTGGCTTGATACACAAAATTATGATGATGACAAATTTCAGTAATCTTTAAAGTCTTTAATATTCCATAGCACTGGGTACTGTGCGACCTACTCCGCATGCGCCGCTCTTACTGGGTACATTTTTACGTTTGGGGCACGCTTTGTCTTGGATGAGTCACTATTAAAAAGGCTTGGTCGCTTGCATATCAAGCTTTACAGGCCCTGAGGAACCACAAAGTACGCTGACATACATAAGAACTTAAATGCTTTCAATTTAGCTGCTAACCAAGTTGACCCCACCACAACACACACACACACACACTTACAAAGAAACAACTTATTATTGCGTTATTGCCACAAATAGTTACATAGATACATATTTGAGATACTCTGTCTTGGAGACTGGTCGTCCGATCGAACCCCATTTACATACAGACAGACAAGTGCAAAATCACAGATTGCACGTATTGTGGTTATGCTTATAAAAAATAATAATATATTATTAAGAGCAACCAAAACGATTTTGTAATATTATTAATGCATATTAGGTATTGTATGCATCCATCTAGTACTACCAGTAGTATTAGTATATTATATGACACATAGAAACATTAGTAGTATATAAAACTAAGTTACAGTGAGGACTTGTACAATGCGACCATGGCGCCTGAATAAAATTCAGAGTGCGTTTTTTGAGCGTAAAAAATAATGCTTCCAAGAACGTGCTTAAAATTTCTTAGATTTTCGGATACTTGAATAGTATAGGTATAGACCTACTCCAGGAGCCTACACTCCATCTTGAAAGAAAATCAATTCAATCTGTTAAGCCCCTACGCGTACCCTCTTTTCCGTCAGTCTTTCGTTTTGTTTCAGCTAAGCGTGAATAGGAGCAGATTTTTGAAACTTAATTTTTAAACCTTTTTATAGGATTTTCAATTGGGAGCCCTTTTGCCAGCCAATTATTATTTTAAGGTCGCATACCTTACGACTAGAGCGAGCCTCCATACTCCAGATCAGGATGGCGTATCTCCAGGTTGAAATCACTACCATTTTATATTGGGTTGTCAAAAAAGTCTTGCGGTATTTCCGCAAGCTTGTCTTTGCAAGCGCGTAGTTCTAGTTGTATTCGTCGCATCGGTTCACGCTAGAGCTTTTTGGAAAGCTCTTATAATGCTCTTTTGCATCGGAGTAGGAAGCGGTTGCGATGGTTCACGAGCCAGTTCATATTAGACATCTTTCGTCGGCAGTTTTTGACTGAAATTACAAAAGAAAATCAATTAAATCTGTTAGCCCCTACACTAGTTTTAAAAAAATTCATTTCATTCATTTCTGATTTTTGGTCAGAAAATCGTGAATTGGAAGTGTTTTTGTTTTTTGTTCGCTGTCATTTTAAGAATGACGTTTTAAATTATAGATTTCCTAAATAAATCCCGTCTAACTAAAACTGATTTAAGAATAATTAAAGTCAGTCTGTAGAAAAATATAGAATCGTAACCAAAATCGTTATTTTCTATTTCGAATAATTTTGAAGCAATATTTTTGTAGCCTAATTTAAAAATAAATCGTTTCTGATTTCTGAGTTGAGAGCCCTTCTTTTAAAATCAGAAAATGTAAATAAAAAGAATTCCCACTATTAAATATCAGACAAGAAAAATTAAATAACAGTGTTAATATATCTTGAACAAAAGTATTACAATCATGAAATAAGATTATTAATTCGTTAAGAGTTTCACAGCCTTCTTTGAAAAGAGTATCAACTATTCACAATTGCACTTGTAAGATGCATTTTACCAACATTTTATGTTTAATTTTTTATAACCTTATACAATAGGGTTTATTAAACTAGTGCCAATAACATTGATTTTCTGTAACAATCAAATACAGTTTAAGATTAAGACCTCACAGCCTTTAAATTTCGTCTTAAGAAATCGATTTAGTGCAAAAGATCGTCTGTCATCTGTCCGTCTATCTGAGTGGCCTTATTTTCCGAGAAGCTTGGAGCATCGAAATTTTGGATTTTAGTTTTGCGGGTTACTCCCAGAATTTTTAATTAGCAATATTGAAACTTTCAACAGACTATTTGATAACCCTTGTGGCCAACATCTTTTTTAAGTTTTTAGCAATCTTGAAGTAAGATTAAATAAATTAATTTTGAAAATTATATTTATTTTTTAGACCCTATTAATTAAATAAGTGTAAAAAATTGTTCTCATTTCTAAGTTAAACGAACTTCTTTTAACATCCACTATTAAAATTAGACAAAAAAATTTAAAAAAAAGGTGGCCAACATATTTTTTCAAATTTTTAACAATCTTGAAATAAGATTAAATAAATCTTGCGATAAGATTATTATTATTTTATTTTAAGTTCTCTCGAATAAGCTTCGATCATGAAATTTTGCACAATGTCTAGTTTTTTTTTTGATATTGGACTCTTTTTCCCCAAAATAGAATTTCGCGGTTTGGTCGGAATTTTTCAATTGAAAATGTTGAAACTTGCCACGGGTTTTACTTTTTTGACAAAGCATCTGTGGGCCAAAATTCTTATTTATTACAATCGGTTCGGAGCTTCGTGAGTTAAAAGCAAAAATTAAAAAGCTCCACCAACTGTACCATGCTGACCTGTGTTATCTCAAAGGCTTATTGAAAATCAAATTACGTCGAAGTGGCTATATCTCTAGACTTCGAAAGCCATAGCTCTACGAAAAATCGTAGTTAAATCTCTAGGAGCCTTAGACCAAAGGGTCCCCGCTGTACCTAATGATGTAATTGTACTACTGACCCCCAAAGCTTTTGCGCACATAAAAACGTCAAAAATGAATGAAAACCGCCGTTTTACGGCGTATATGACGTCAAATAGGGCGAAGGCCGACGAGAAATCCTAGTTCTGATACCGATTCGGCTATACACAAATTAGCTCGAATTGGCTTTAACCTTCAGCAATTCACATGACTCTTATTAGAAGGCTATATATTTTAATCTCGTGACGTAATTGTTGATTGATCAATTTCTCCAAATCGTCTTTGAACCTTTCAGTCGATTGTAAAACTTAAGTTAGTTACAAATGTAAATTCAAAATACATATCTTGGTTTTGCTTAGAGAACCAAAATTCTTCAAATAGTTTCCCTCGCTTTTCGGTTACGAATCGAGCTTCTGACTTATATAATAAACAGATGTTCTGCGAACACAATACAGTGTGCCGTAACTCAAATGAACAAATCGAACATTAACTGAAACCTCCTTTGAAATTGCATTAGACACCTGTCTCTGTACGAATTTAATTTTAGTAAATAATCAACTTATGCCTCATGATCTTGTTTTTGTTATAGAACTTCGACGACTGGGAATTTATAAACAAACCCGAATGCCTGATAGGGATTGCATAAACAATCGCGAAGCTCTGATTGAGTCTTTATAAACACGCATTCATAAGGTTGACTGAGATTTTGAAATAAATCAACTTGTAAGTTCGGCTGGTTGGAGACGTAAATAATTTCTAGATTGCACATTGGGACCTTAAGAAAACCTATTTCCTTTATCTCCCGTTGGCATATAGAGCCCCAGTAAAGCATTTTCATCTGGTCCGGTTGTTAGGTAGCATCTTTATTTTATTCCACGATTTACCACATTCGTCGATTTCTTCGAAGAAAAGATGAAGTTGGCCCAAATATATCGAACTGAAAGAGGACTACGTGAATAATAAATTTCTCGAAAAAATATATTTTAGTCAAGAAGTTACATTTATTGTAAATAATGTGGTTATTATGGTAAATTGTCATTCTTGGCTAGTACAGCCCGATTAATGGAGAGTAATTTAAGACAAACTTTATTGTAAATTTTTTAAAACAAATAAAAATTGTGCCATAGATTAAATGCCATATTACAAATAAAATTTTGATTACAAATTAAACGAGCCATGCGAGTACCAACTGTAGTATCTGTGTAAATATGAAAAATAACAAAATACATGAATGCCTCTAGCTAGACGATAGAATAAATAAAGCAGGTCTATTTCGCACTTTTTGTTTTTCTTCTGCCAGTAAGATATCCCAGATATCTGTTTCTTATGAGAAATTTTTAATTCTAAGTCAATGTTTTTAGTCCCATCGAAAAAATGGAAGACTAACAACATTAAAAGACATCAACTTCTAATCTGTATAGCAAAATATGCATTAAGTTCAGCCATGCGAGTCCCCACTGTAGTATCTGTGTAAATATGAACATGTATCATGAAAATGAGCAAAATTCATAAGGCACGGGCAAAAAACATAACGTCATCAATAAATGCCTCTAGCTGGATGACGATAGAACAACTAAAGCAGGTCTATTTCGCACATTTTATAATTCTTTCTTATACCAATAAGATGTCCCAGATGTCTGTTTCTTATGCGAAATTTTTAATTTTTTAAAGTCTCAATTGGATATAATTAGTTTTTACATTTTGTATCACTTCTAAGTCAATGTTTTTAGTCCCATTAAAAAAAAAGAAAGACTAACAATATCAAAAAGGCATAAACTTCGAATCTATATAGATGCGAGTGCCCACTGTAGTATCTGTGTAAATATGAAAAGACATAGATAGAGCATAACGTCATCAGCGAAAGCCTCTTCTCCATATAATAATTTCGGGATCACAAAAAAAGAAAGTCAGGTTAAGTTCTTTCCCTCAAACTTTGGCATCTCTCGGGGGTTTTTTCTCCAATAAAAATGCCTCATTTTCGCAAGATTTATTTAAAGTAACTTTTGAGCTGGACTCACCATTAATTAAGTCCTTAATGTAGAATCTTTATTAATATAAACATATATCTAAAGAGTGCACAAATTTTGTTTCTAATGGCATAGTGCCTGAAAAGAGCAGACCTGATCCAGCACATTTTCATATTCAGTCCTATCCAACATGTGTGAAAAATCTGGATATCCCGTACCGAAACGCCCCCTAGACAGCAGAGCTCTCATTTGATAAGTAAATTTGTGAAATGAAATGCGTCAAGCGCGTCCTCACTGTACTGTAGAATCTGTGTAAACATGAACATGTATCTAAAGAGTGAACAACAAATATCCAAAGGCACATACAAAGCATAACGTCATCCGCGAAAGCCTCTATCTAGATTTTAGTATAGTTTTCCATAAGCGGCAAACGAAGCGTGCAGCCAAAATATCCAACACAATTGAGCACAGAGCAAATTGTATTGTATCTCGATGACGCCTCGAGTATTCAATGCGTATTTGTTTGTATCTATGTATCGGCTGTATCTTTGTATCTATAGCTGCTAATCGCATTGTATTGTAGCTCAAGCCAAGTGATATAGTTTTTTGTTAGTTTCAACAGGCTAGACCAAAGCGCCGTGTTTTATTTATAAGCAGCGCTGTGGGAGAGTTCTTAAAAATTTATATTTTCTTTTTTTCTTTTGAATATAAAATGAATTTGAGCTGAGCTACTGCAGTTGAGTTGTTTTTGTTTTGTGTATCTATTTATCTGTGAAATTTCAACTTAGCCATATGAATTTTATTGTCATTGCAACCACACACTTATTTACTTACTTGGTTTAAACAGCTCCCGCCCCCCCGCCACGCCGCCCTTCAGCGATACATGTGATTTGATGTCTGACGTTTAGATACATTTAATATATAAAATAAAAAATGTGCGAGTTACTTTTAACAACTTATTGTTAATTGTTGAAATTAGTGTGTGCGCTTTTTTGGTGCGCTGCTATTAAATATGTAGGTTACTACCGAACAATTGTATCTTTATGTGTACCTACTATACTATATGGTATATACAATAACACTATATAAAGAAAAGTAAGCACATTAACGAGAGCTACGCTTAAATTGGAAAATTCTACAAAAGTCATCGACAAATTGAAAAACATTTGCAAAATTATTTAAATTTACACAATAATGGATAAAAACGTAAACAAGCAAGCGGAGATTGAGCAGTTTTTAATGGGTAAGTTTAACAAGAAATTGTTGTTTTCACTTATTTATTATAAAATATATATATATATATATATATATATACTAATCTCCAAAAAAAATATTATTAGGAAATTTTTTTTCAAAATTTTGTTCTAAAAAAAATTCATTTTTAAAGATGATTTTTTTTTTTTTAAAACACAATGAAGGTTTTAATGGAAACTTGCTATTTATTTATATATTTTTGTTATTATTATTTACTAAATTTACTTAATGACAGCAGACAGATAAAATATGAGAAAAAATAATATGTTTTGAATATTTTTGTCAACACCTAATCTCCCTCGTATTGACCATATTTTTTGAACAGTGCTTCATCTAAAATCGTTAACGAAGGATTTAACGAATAAAAATTTAACTACACTGAGAAAAAATATCAAGTATTCCGTACTTAAAACGCTTAATTTCAAACTTGGTATGAATCCAAGTACGGATTTGTTTAAATTAAAAACTTGATACTTAGATACTTCATCTGAAGTATAATTTTTTTAAGTGCTTTTACTATGAATGAATAAACTCGAAAATAGCACGAAATTCGTACTTAATTCAAGATCACTTTCAAACTTATTTCGATTATCCGTGATCTTAGTTCATGTATGTTTTGAACATGATTGTTGATTATTTTTCTGAAAAAAATCATTTTTGGAGCGATGTAAGTGTTTGTTTAGCCCCAATAAATACTGGTTTGTCCAAATGAAAATTTATTTGCTTTGCAACAAGATTATAAAGTAGATTATAAAAATTTAATCGATAAAGATTTTTGGGAAATCTGCCTCACAGCACTCATACTGTTTTAAAAAAATTCGAATAAAATGAAGAGAGGTGACGCTTTGCTAAAAGCTAAAGAATAGGTTGAGTACTTAGGTCTTTATTAGTTCTTCTTTAATAACAAATTCTCTAGAATATATTTCTTTAGGATACATTTTTTTCTTTTTTTTTTTTTTTTGCAAAGTCTTAAAGTTACTTCAAAGTGATCCGTCTATATAAACGTCGAGATCTCGTAGATAATAAGAGCTCAGATAACCAAACTTCAGACTTGAGCTACTTTTATCTATGTGTAGGCGGAACAAGTTCCTTTTTTTGTCATATTTTTTTCGTAAAAATATGTTAATATTTACTTACAAAATAAATACATATTTTTTAAGCGAATAACCAAGAAGTATAAATTCTTTTAAAAATTGCAAAAATTTACTCTTCTCATTCTGTTAAACTAACATTAAAAATTTGAGATTTTTTTTTAATTAATCCACCTAAATGAGTTCAAAAAAATGTATTTTTTAAAGAGCCCTGTAGATTGTAAAAATGGTTTAAAAATATTTAGTAGTTTGGTCACAATTGAGTAAAAACGGAACACACGTTTTTTTTTTAAGTTAAGTTTAAAAACTAAAATTTCGCCAAAAATTATTTGTCTGCCATCTCCATCGATCCTGTATTCCAAAAATTAGTTTAAAAAATCACTCGGGGTCAGTTTCTTATCCAGCTATATCCTTTGGCGATAAATTCATATTATGGTTCGGGAACGATTGGTTTTACTTTTTTACATAATTTAAAGAAATTCGCAGCTAAGGGCAGTTTAATTTGCCAGACAAAAAATTAAGTGAGGAGGTCTAAAGTTTTATAAAACACGAGATGAAAAATATTATTGTAAAAACAGAGTCATTCCAAAAACAAAAAGATCTTGGTAAAACATTAAAAGTGTATAAGCATAAAGTTTTATAGGTGGGAGATTATTTGAAAATGCCGATGCTTGCATGAGCGAAATACTGACTTGCAGGCATAAAAAAATGTTTTTGATGCGAAAAAATTCAATGATAGGGACGATTATTAGCCATGTTCTAATGCCGATAACTGAGTCGATTATTTCTGGAAAACCGAAATCACGCGGACTATTTCTTAGGATCGGCTTGGAATCGTGTACTATGAACGGCCCAAATTGAGAAAAATCATTAATCGGAGCTATCAAACAATAGCAATGAATCAGCATTAAACACTCATAGAAAACTAAGTTTCTATGACTTCTACAAAAATATATCTCTTAAAAAGCTATTTGGAAAAATTTGGAATGTACTTACTTACTACCCTACCAGCTGTGCTCATCAGATTTTGGGCCTTTTGACGATGGCGCATGATCATTTCTGAGCAGCGCTTTACATGATCTGAATGTACCAGAAATTGATCGGATGCGTAGATAGCCTTACAAAGATTAGTGTTTTTCCCATACACGGTATGGTAAACGTTCTTGGAATAAGTAGAAGTACTTCGTAATTAAGCATAAGGAACCGCTCTTTTACAATAAGCCCGAAGAATAGTTGTGCATCTGATAGAACTCGGCTCGAGATCCAGGCTTGGTTTCTAGTGGAGGCAAATTTTTATTATATCAAGCGTATTTTTTTTTATGCATTTCTGAGTTGATTGATTTGAATCGTTAATCGTTGAATCGACAGTCACTGTGCTATTCATTTAGATGGATAAAGGCTTTAATCTGTTGGCTGAAAAAGATATATTTTTTTTATTGTTTTTATTGTATTTATTATTGTTTTCATATTGTTTTTGTATAAGCTTCACCGATTTTACTAAGAAAATATGGTTTTCATAGCCTTTGTACTGGCTGCTTATATCATTAATAAAGACTGATTTATAGAGGAAAATGAATGGTTAGTCTTTCAGTTCATATCTGTCGCTTCGGAATACAGCTGTAATTTTTACTTACCGTATAATATTTTATCTAAAAACAGATTGTAAATGAAATTTAAAAAAAATGTATATATATACTCGTATATATAGTTTTTCAAAATTTTTTCAAATTCCGATAAAATATTTAGAGCTTTTTTCCTTGATAAAGTCAACAGGATTTCTGATATCACGCACCAACTATGCTATCCATCTACACTACCTACTTTCTTCCCCACTCTTTTTTTACTATGGTTTCTTTTTTGCTATATGTATCAGAATGCAACATACAGAACTATTGTCCATTGTGATCTTGAGCCTGAGTCAATTTTCGCAAACATTTTGTAAATTAAAAACAATAATCTAAAAAAATCGAAAATAATAGGCAAAATCGACCTCTGGGGAGTTTTTAATATAAAAAGATATCAGGAAGGGATTCATCGACCCTAGAAACCACCAAATACACATTTGGTTATAGGCATAGAAATATCTAAGTTAATTTTTGTACCTTGTAAATCGAAAATCTAAGTTCATATTTTTTTATATTTGTAACTACAAATCCTATTTTAATCTATAATGTGGGTTGAAAGTATCTTAAACAGCAAGCTGACCTGAGATTAAGAATCAAAATCGCTGAATGCCCCAAATACGTCTTTTTCGGCCCCATACAAATTGATCCAGAATAATGTGCATATATTTACGCAGTTAGTTGAATAAAACCATTTTTTCGTTAAATATAGCATATATTTCTTGTAATTAAACACAGGTTGCCAAAAAAATCTTAACTTTACATATGACAGGTCTACCTACCCCTATGTATTTCAAGAAAATTCGAACAATTTTTTTGTTGACCTGTATAATGTTTAAGCAAATCAACACTTACATATGAAGAGCTGTCATCAGGAGATGATCTCTAAAATTCATTCTAAAGGCCTTTGTGTTAGAATATTAAATTAATTGATTTCCAGCTGTTAGCGCTTATAAAGCATCCATCGCAATTTCCAGCATTCCAATCGGTGTTGATTCTAGCCCGTATAATTAAAATTCATAAATAATTTAAAGAACTACAAAAAAGAAAAAATTATTTGGACGAAGTACCACTAATATATAAAAACTAAACGTAAGCCATAATAATTTAATTCAAGCTTTAAAAGTATGTACATACTGTATTTTTTTTCTTTTACCCGCAGACAATTATGTACTAACATATGTATAGGCCGACTTATACATAGCCACACAAGCATATTGTATCTTGGCCCAGTGACTCATACATGGCCTGAGCTCTGTGCTAAAGTGAAAACTTAATGGCAAAATTTAATACGCTTTGTTCTTCTTGAGTTTTATTCGCTTCACTAAAACCATTTCGGGTACAAAGTTGTCTGGCCGTTGGGCACGTCTTTCCAGCACATATACTTACTGTACATGCATATGTATGTGTTATAGTAGATACACATACACACATACAAATGCGAACTGAAATTCAGAATTCGGAAACAGAAGGTTGAACAAGCCGAAAACTATAAATTTTGTTTTAAGCCCCGCTCTTGTTAGATAGAAGCTCAAGCTTAATTGGTACTTAACAATTGCTTGAGTCAGGGGCGTATTTCGAAAAAAAAATGCAGGGGTCTCCAAAATTTCTTAATGTTTAAAATTTTTTGTTTGGTTTTGCGGCTGTAAGAAACGGCTTTCTGTGTCTGGCCATACAAATGCCTCATCAGAGCCTGTAAGACCTGCCCTTAGCTGACAACTTAGTGACCAGAATCAGCTTAGCCTCAAAAGAAACATGGATTTAAACAAGTGGTCAGTTCCTTATGTTAAATTTAACACATCGGGTAATGTTACAGCACATTCAATGAAAATTATAACGGTATAGAAACCTCACACGGCTTAGGTTTCTTTAGGAACTATATTATTACTCTACGACTGAAAACTAACTTGGAGAGAGACATCCATTCAGGTGACTCAACAAACTAAATTCTAATTAGATGCTTTAGGTTATTTATATTCCTTTTGCTTATCAAAACCACAAATGGTGATTCTTCAGACTTGATTTCTTCCAAGTATACAGTGTATTCCAAATCAAAGAGGTACGGCTAAGCCTAATTTTGGTTTCTAGTAAAAGCAAAGAGTCTCTACAAGCTTTTTACAGCATTATCTGTTTTTCGCAATTGCTATTATTTCCACCCAGCTTTTTCCAGAAGCTTTAATTTCCTTAGCCAGCGTCCGGCGACATATTGTTCTTGGCGATCGCTTCTTTTGCTACCATATGGGTTTCATTCGGACGCCGAATTTGGATCGAAACCTTCTCCTCAATGCAACTGCTCAAAAGTTTTGAATTCATTATCGTTCTTGGCTACCGTATTTTGCATAACACTGATAAAAGCCACACTTTAATTAGTTATTTTGAAGCTGATTCACATCTTCAACAGCTCCGCCTATTGTTGTGATTACGCCTTTTCCCGTGGGGTGCCGGGATTAGAATATCCACTCAGTGTTCCCCTGCTTGTCGTAAGAGGCGACTAAATGGGGATAGTCAGGAAATGGGCGGGTGGCGTGATGCTTTAAGTTGGAAAAGACAGCGTAAATGTTGGCCACATTCGACTGGAGAGTGGATGCTGACAGACGGCAGATGGGTGACCAGTCCCAGGCATTAGATGCCAAAACTGCGGGATTCCCCAAATGCGAGTCTGTCGGGACTGAAAGGCAAGGCAAGCCGAGTCCTTAATTTCGGTACCACAGGTTGAGTATACGTCCAAGCGTACTCATAGAGGTCGGCCCCCTTGTAGGAGTATCGTGGTGGCTGTGGTTGAAACCCAAATCGCGGGTAGAGTCAGCTTGGCTCGGCGTGGTGTTGCGATCTCAACCGGGTGCTGCTAGCCATAAAGCAGAAGAGATGATAGATACATCTCGCCCCTCACCAAGGGGGATTTGAATGCCCGACAACATGCATTCAAATTGGTACCAAAGAAATATCAGTCTCGGCTCATTGCTCTGAGGGGCGTTAGTTGGCGCAGAGTCATTGTGTTATAGTCCTGCAAAGGAACATACCACGTTAAATAAAATCCGGAAAGTAAGTCCGGAAGCTATGTTGTGATTACGCTACCCAAGTTAAAGAAGACCCACATTCTTGGACGTGCGATTTAAACATAGTTTAGAGGCTTAATCGAGATCTTTAAGATGTGCCCTTAGGATGCTCCTTGAGCAGCACCTGGCATAGAACATCATTGAAAATAATTTCAGATGATCTGGTCCGTTGAAAAACACTTTAACATTATTGATGCGACTAACAAAACGAGACTTATTCTTCTCAAGAGCCGGCTGAGGCAGAATTAATTTCCTCGACCGGAAATCCAAGGATCATTGTATCAAAGTTCTGTCATCGCATACCATAAAGAGTAAACTGATCCGTAACACGACGCTAGCGCTCAAATGTATCCTTCAACACTCAATAACCCTCTGCTGGGTTCCGGATCACTTAGGTGTCCCTAGTAACGAGGAGGCTGACGAGTGCGCCAGGAACGGCTCAGCGCTGCCCGCTAACCTTGCCGTTACGGACATAAAAAGAAACCATTACAGGACGTAGTATTGCAAATCAGGAAGACGGCTAAAGCTCTGGCGGAAAGAAAAGGGACATGGTGTGAGGTTGTCGCATCCCACGAGCATTCTAGCCGAACATCTGACCACTTGTGCTTCCATAAAAACAGGACTAGGATGGTGATAGGCGTTGTAACCCAGTTTCTGGGTAAACCATTCTTTGAGGATCTGGGCTACTTTCCAGTCTATACTTAGCCTATATGCCCATAGCGGATTTGGCTTCTTTTGTTGAATCCTCAAAATGGTTCTGCAACTCCTCCATTTCTTGAATTCCTTTCCTCCCTCTCTTTTAATTAGGCAGCACAATGGACCTCATGGTCTCTGGGTGATTTCAGTCACCATCTGAGCTGCCTACACAATCTAACCTAACCTATCATCAAGTTTTGGCAATGTAGTAAAAATAAACTACCCAACAAATTGTGTTTAATTTTTATTCAAATTCAATTCTTAAGATAACATTTGTTGAACTGGCAAAAAATGTAAACATTCTAATTTATTTTTAATCTCGGTATTGAGATAACCCCACTAAGAACTGCGCCTGCAATATTTATACTTAAGAACAAACAAAAATTCGAAGATCTCTTCAATTTCGACAAATTAGTTCAATAAACAGCATGAAAGTCTTCGGAGCTGCCATCATAATACTCAACTTTCTGAGTACTCAATCGTTTGATATTAATCTCATATACGAATTAAATAAAGTTTGTAAGTAAAAAAAAACAACTCATATGATGTCATATATAAAAATAGTAAATTTGCAGCTTGGTGTGGGGAAAACTTTACATCAGATGGTGTTATCCGAAAGTATTACCATGTGCTGCATGCAAGAAAATATAATTGGTTCGATGCTTTAAACGAATGCCGCCGCATGGATTTTGATTTGCTCACAATTGACGATCAACATGAGATGAACGCCATATCTAATTTTTTGAAGGCACGTGGCTATGGCGGCCACTGGTTTTGGATATCTGGAAATGATCTGGCAGTGGAAGGTCAGTTTGTGGCGGTTAGCACTGGCCATCCAATGCCATATACCAATTGGTTACCGGGTCAACCTGATAATGCTGGTAACTTGGAGGACTGTGCTCACTTATGGGGGAAACCTACTGGATTCAAAATGAATGATTGGCAATGTACGCAGCCAGCGTATGCAATATGTGAAAAGATTACGGACATACCTATATGCTAGGATCTAAATGTGTCTAGAGAAGATATAAAGTGATGTATTTTAAGCATCAAACCAAGCTTATTATTGTTTATGGATTTAATTTCTTACTTTTAGAAATTTTTCACTTTCTATTGCTTGATAAATTACTAGATCAGGGTCGTCAAAATAAAATTAATGGTTTAATTGTGTTTTTTCAAATATTCGGACTCCTTTAGAGTTAATCCAAGCGAGAATTCCTCCCTTGTCGCCCAGGGACGTCGAGGAAAATCATGGGCCCATTGCGAATATAGTCGAGCCCCTCCTGTTTTTGAGGTTTTAAATGCTTAATAAATTGTTTGAAATCCACGCTGGTAGAGCTGCTACCTTGGCTAAGTACTTATCGGACCACCCTCGAATATAAATATTTAAGGAAAAGCGAGACTGAATAGTGAATGCGAGCTTTTTAATCTCGCATTATTTTACATCTAATTCTTAGTTTTGGGAGATAGATAAGATAGGCTCTAGATTTCTATCCAGGCCTGCCCACGGCGGTGGCAGGGTTGGCACAAAATATATTCAAATGACGCCCAAATTTATTTATATGAATAAAATAATTTAAACTCTTTGGAAAAAGCGATGCACTTAGATCCCCAGTCACAACTCTTCTCATGATGGAACTTCTGCTATATGCTAAAATATTTTAAAAATAATATGAAAATGAAAACAAATATTTTTTTTTATTATTTATCGTTCAAAAGAACGTGCCTACAATATAGCAGGTAGGACCTGTTTTCCTAAACAGAGGGCTATTATTTTTTTAGGACCTGATAAGGCTTGGCAGGTTGGTTGGTTGAAGTGGTGGCTCAGTCCGTGAACCTAACTAACGCTTTCGCACCGTTTTCTTGGCAAATCTTCGTTTCCAACACGTTACTTGGTTGTCTGTTTGTACAGGACATAGGAACGTCTACAAGTCTTTGATGTTTACTTCGGCAAGCTTTCTAAATCCATTGAAAAGGGTTTCCATTCTCGGCTTCCAAAGAGCAGGGCATTTATTATTTTTAATATTTTAAGGAAGCCTCATTTTATCCGACTGCTCCCCAGTATACCTGTTTATGAGCGATGTTAATTGTTTGAGGTTGTATCTAGACAAGACAATTCCATCTACGAACCGCTATTTGTAGGTATTTTATGTTGTTTTATGTTGATGTCTATTGACCTTGTTAAGTGGTGTGAACGCCGGTTTCGCGAGAGCCATAATCATGACCGACCCATTTCTTGCCAGTTCGTCGACTTTTTCGTTTCCCGCTATATTCCGGTGTCCCGGGACCCAGATTAAAGTAACTTTGTGCCTTTCGCTTACAGTGGTGAGGCTCCTTCTGCTTTGTTCCACCATTGTAGAGATTGTGATGGCTGAATTCACGACCAGCTTGACTATCCGCCAGAATAGCAATGTTGTTTTTGAATGTGCAGTATCCCACAAGCCATCCCAAATTGTTAAATTGGGTAGGCCCATTGATTTTGTTTTGTTTAGTCTCACGCAATATATACCTGTACCGACACAACAATCCGTTTTGGTTCCATTCGTATCGAAGTTGTTAAGCAAAGATCCCGTAGTCCATTCTTTCCTTGAGGGTAAGACTCACCTTTGGTACAATATAGTCCGTCTTGTCCGAAAGGCTTATTAGTTTTATTAGTAGGCATCCGTGGCCCTGGATTCTTGTTGCTTTGCGAGTATAAATCAAAAGAACTCTTGTGGACACAGAAGCCCTCTAAGCGTCTTGAGCAATATGTAACTATCGATAACCACACCTTTAAAGTAGTAGAGGATTTCGTCTGCCTAAGAGCTAGCACCAAAAATAACGTCAGCCGTGAGATCAAGCGTAGAAACACACTTGCCAACAGGTGGTACCTGGAGCTATGTATGCAACTGAGACGGCCACCCCTATGTCGCCGAAAAGACAACTCTTTATAAAACCAGAGACTATAGATGTGGATAGTTCAATATTCTTTATGTACCATGATGTGCGAGCCTTAGGAGTTTTTGAGAGACGTAGGATGTTTGCTGCATCTTGCATTGACAGTGAGCTGTACGAGCTCTACCGTAATAGACATAGTTAAATGCATTGAATTGTATCAGTCGCGTTGACTAGGTCATGTGCCAGGTATGGATGATAATGCTCCAGCGAAAAAAGCTTTTAAAAGATGACGCCTGAGTTGGAACTGTTCAACTGCCACTCAGGAGAGGCAACTGGCGTAGGTTTCTGGATGCGAAGACCAAACCAATTAATTAACTAACTTAAATGCTTTGCACATGTGGGTCCGCGTTGTGTCACAACTGGGTAAAGCTTCAGACTGTCAGTCACATGGGAATTATTAATATTATTTACTTTAGGCTAGGTGACGCACAAGATACGTATGGAGACCATGACGTTTGGCGTTGTTCTCGAGCAAAATGAGGGAAACAAACTTGGCTTTAAATTTTAACCTACATTCGGCTCCTGAACTTATAACATCATATTAGAATCTTAATTGGACTATTTTTTTCGACATTTTTAAAAAGCAACCGTTTTGTTAAAAAAAAAAAAAAGAATCTGCTTGGGTGTCTTAAAGCCCACTCTGATTCATGTGATTAAAATTTAATAACATTTATGTACGTAAGGTGAGAATCACTTTTAACAGCTCATTGTTAATTTCTGAAATTAGTGCGCAGCTTCAAAAAGTTTGGACAGTAGCTAGAGTTAATATCATGCTTCACGCTAATTACATAATTGAATATTTTCATATCAACACATAAGCTTAAACGGAATAATTTTAGATAATACACTTAGTAACCAAACACGACGAGTGAAATTTACCGTAATGGTCTATCGGAATAAGACGTACTATATGTAGCCTGAATCTAGGCTCTACCAACAAAATTTTACACTGATGTGACTTGTCCCTAGGCTCAAAATCCATATACGTACATACATGCTTTTTTTTTTTGAGTGTTCCTCCTCTTTGGAATAATGACTTTGCATAACATGGCTTTCAGATCATTCAAGATATCTTGTTTTTGTTTCCATTCAGTTTTTTAACTGAGCTTACAGATTTGTTGATTAATGACGCCTCCAACATATCCCCAGGGTTATGATGTAAAGAACTCGTGTTGTGAGTTGTTGAAGGCAATCTTTCTGAATGAGATATTTTACAATCTCAGTATATATACTTGTAGATTGCATCTAGCTGCAATAAAAGTTTTAAGAAGATTTTCGCCGACTACAGCACGCCCATTGTACTATAAGATACTTTATTGGATAAAAACTTTAAAAAAATGTCCACCCTTGACAAAAAACTGATAATATGGTATTGATAATACTTTTATTGGAAAGCAGTACTAAACTTATTGCATATATTTTTTATATAGGGTGGGCCATCTGTTGGTTTATTTGATATTTGAATTTTATGCATTTATTTTTCGACAAAATTGGACAAACGTATGTACCAAATGCAAGCATCAAGCTACTCATTTGTGTATGATTAATAACATAATATCGCATCATAATATAATATAGGCCGGTATACGAAAATCGTAATTGTAGATGCCTTTTGTTTTGCCGAAAACTTGTCTGGGTATCCTCCCATCCGATTGACCTCTACACGGAGTACTCAGCTGCTCGTACAGCTGGGCGCCTAAAAGCGGCGGGTCTTTTTAAGAACATTCGCTACGGACATAGTTCAATAGGACAGGGACTCTCTGACGAAATTGACTATGTCATACCGCAGCTACAATTTGGGAAAAGGGTAAAGGTGACGATGGAGGAAGACGGCTGGCGTAAAGGCCTTATACCCAGTCACAATACCTATAACCTATTCACTGACGGCTCAAAGATGGAAAAGGGCGTTGGTGCTGGAGTATACTGCTCCGAGCTTAATGTAAGTCGAAGTTACAGGCTTCCGGACCACTGCAGCATCTTCCAGGCTGAAGTATTCGCCGCAATGAAGGCGGCTGAGTTGGCATGCACCAACACTTCAACTGGAACAAAGATTAACCTCTTCATAGACAGTCAAGCCGCTATCAAGGCTATTGTATCGCACTGTACATCCGCCTTCCAAGTCCTTGAATGCCAGGTCATCCAGAGATTAGCTGCGGCTCGTAAACTGGGGAATGAAATGGTGGATGCAATTGCCAAAAGCGGTGTTGGGCTTCCGGAGGGACAAATACACGACGTACGCCGACCGATCAAACATCTCTACTTTATGCTGGAGTGCAACGTGAAGCGCAGAGCTGAAGCTAGATGGAAAAATCTAGACAGCTGTCACACAGCGAAAATCATGCTGGCTCATTACGGCAGGAAACAAAGTAACTTCATAATGAAACTCTCACGCACTGAATGCAGGACCATCACGGGTGTGCTAACAGGACATTGCCTCTTAGCGAAGCATGCGCATAGGATGGGACTAACGGCAAGCGAATCATGCAGGATCTGCAGGGATCCGGAAGTCCCTGAGACCCTAGCACACGTACTCTGCGACTGCCCAGCCATCTCTAGACATCGTCTGACCACCCTAGGAGAACCAGCGTTTGTCGGTCTAGAAGAGGTGGCCAGGCTACAAGTTGGGCGGATACTTAATTTCGCTAAAAAAGTAAAATTTTTAACTGACCATAACGTTGTGTAATAACCTCGAATCTGGCACAGCTAAGGACCAAAAGGTCTATGCTAGGCTGCACTCTGTTGTGGCCGGCCAGCGAAACCTAACCTAACCTAACCTCCCATCCAGTTGTTGTGTCATTGAAATCTTGTAAGCATATAAATTCGGTCTTCTAAATTCGACACAAAGTTGCAAGATATAATTCTTGCGAACGATGATGCGTCGATCTTCCCGGCGACTCATCGATACCTCAACTATACTTTTTTTTCGCAGAACGATGATTTTATAGTTCATCTGTGCCACTACTATTAAAACTCAGTATTTTATACAGTATACCCTGTACCATATGGTACAAAGGGTATATTAAGTTTGTGTAAGCCGAAAATGTAGGTAACATATAGAAGGAGACGTCCGAGTCACCCCAAAGTTACCTAAAATATGATCAGGGTGAATAGAGAAGTCGATATACCCATGCCCGTCTGTCTGTCCGTTTGAACGCCTAGATCTCAGAGATGGTAAGACCTAGAGTAACTAAACTTTCACATTAGATCCCATATTATTTCATAGGAGACAAGTTTATTTTATATTTTTGATATAGGGGATAGATTATATAGCTCCCATATGGGTGTTTAAGACGACTTTGACAAAAAAAATTTTTTTTTTAGATGGATAATTTGTTTGTTCATGAAGATATCGTAACCAAATTTGGTATTCAAAGGTTTTTGTAGTTCCCAAGCACTATACCAAATTTGATCGAAATCGGTTGACTATATCATAAAGCTCCCATGGAGCGATCGGTCAAAAAAAATTATTTCCTTAAAAATTCTTCTGATTTTGGTTTTTTGTCAAGGAACCGGATTTTATTGCAAGCTACCGGTACAGGGTATCCCAAAGTCGTCCGCGCCCGACTTTACGTACGCCATTTTTGAACTTGACATATGTCGAAGCGATAGCATCCATTATGAGTGTTTAACAACTAAACCAACAGATGGACCACCCTATCTATCACCCTAAATTATTACTTCATCTGCCATATACTACTGCTCCTACTACGAATTCTGGACTCCTAAGTAGAGCATAGAGCCTCAACAATCAACTTACATCTAACTTTGTTATGCGCATTAACATTGACGTCATTCCATGCATAGTTGGCCTTTCGCATTTCTGCTTCGATTCTACGTCTCCATGTCCTAGCTGGCGCCCCGGGTCGTCTAGAACCTTGTGGGTTCCAGCGGAGATTGCCAACTAGTAGATGAGTTGCAGTTGGGATATCCTAAATCTGTACTCTACTAATTTAGAATGGACTGGAATAGGAATAAGGTTTTTAGTGATTCGCTGGTTAAGTCCTTTTTTGGATATATATTTTATAGGATTGGAGCATTCTTTGATCATAATATATGTATATTTACATAAGCAAGCATACGTTTATGCTGGGGAAGCGCTTATCCAAATGACATATTCTAGGGATCCACCGGAATCCTATAAATATGTATCTTTATTTTTTGTAATATTATTTGAACATGACCAACGACATTTCTGAATCCATTCCAGTTGTTCTCTTAATTAGCTACGGCCCTCTTTAATTGAAGAACAGAGCTAAACTTTGGCCAGAGAAATTACTTTTAATTGCTTTGGTCAATTCGTAGTTGATCTTGGTATTTATGAGGTCACAACAACTTACAAAACTGTGGCGGATAAGAGTCGCATGAATCATACATAGTATATGTACATAATGGAAAGAAATGGCTATGCATTTGTTAAGGTTACTGATCTATTAAAAGTTAATATGGAGTTAATTTATGGACCGTCTGTGTAACGACTTAACATTCGTTTTTATGATCATTGCAGATGTGCGCTCGCATTTTCGTGCCTCTTTGGAAACATCCGAGTACGAGAACACCTCAAATCCATTTCATGTAACTGCCGCGGAACAGACGGTGCTACTTTTAGCGCGTTGTGAGCTACTTTTGGCCCAATATGCAGAGAAGCCAGTGCCTACAGCCGCAGCGACCATTAAGACGAATGGGCTCGGAGACTGCGTTGATAGTCAAGTGGACACAATGACAGCTAATGTGAGCAGCGGCGAGACCGGTTGCTATCTCGAGATGTTGTCAACGGGCGTATCGAAGAATTCGCGTGAGTAGCAAAAAATATGCCTAGTTTTCTTGAATATGCAGTAATTGGTTTTAATTGCAGTGAACAAATCAAGGGAGTACATTGACTTTGCCAGCAGCACATCTTTGGAGAGCGATAAAACATTTCGGCTTTCGAGTAGTCAACCCATTGCTAGATTAGATGCTGTTAAGGACCAGGACCAACAGCTATACGATATTTGCCAGAACTTGGGCGATGATGAAACCCAAAAGGCCATTACACCCGACTTGGACTTGACGCAGTCTCTACCTTGTCCCTATGCGGAGCTGCCAGCTGGACATCTGTCCATACAACACGCAGCCAAGTACGGACAATTACAGCGCATCGAAAAACGTTTGTTTTTTGATCAAAGTAAAAAGTGTTATTGCGGCATACTGCAAGATTGGATGCTCTGCTATGCGGATGGACCTACAGCTTGTCGACCTTCTAGCACTTTATATTTAAAAAGCTCTGCCATTGAAATTGAGCACTTTGGTGAGGGTAAAAGGCGCGAAGTTTGCTTTCAAATCACTACAGCAGATCCCAATAAAAAGTTTGTCTATCAGGCAAGCAATGAGGTGGATGCCAAAGAATGGATACATGCCATCGAAGCAGCCATACGTGGCGATGCAGCCTCAGCAGTAGCCATTAAAACAACACGCAAATTACCCACACCGCCGGTTATGAAAAAATCTTGTTATAATCAGCAGCGTGCCGAACTTGAATCCGCGGATAGCATCTATGAAGAACCATCACCTATTTACAATTGCAGCGAGCTTGCAAGTCCGCCAAAGTTGCCCGATAAGTGCAACAGCCCCAGCGCCTTGGCTAAGTTATTTGAATATGATGTACCAAAGTGCCCGCCGCAGCCGCTAGCAACAGAATCGGACAAACCCAATACTGAAGTGGAAACAGCGGTGCTGCTTAATGGTTGTACTACAAATACAGAGTTGAAGCCACAACCTTCCAGCTTGCATGGCGCACTTAAGCTGGATTTTCAAACCAAGGTTAAAACTGTGCACAGTGAGCTGTCTAGTCAATTGTCAGCGAATGGTTCAAGCCCTGAGCGTCTTAAAAAGCCCGCCAAGAAGAGTTATTCATGTGGCTCGAATGAGGGTGAAATGCTGTCACTGACTAACTCGCCGCCAGCGTTAACACTAAAGGAGCAGAAAAAGCAACGTAAAACTCAAGCGCCACCGACAAGTCCACAGAGAACAGCTAGCAAAGATTGTGATAAATTGGCTAGAAATTGGTTTCTCAGTCGTCTCAATAAGAGTTCCGGGTTTAGCTCGCGTGCTGCGGCCAGCGCCTCCAATGACACTTGCGCAGCCACTAATGCTAAATGCAAGCAAAGCGAAAAGGAGAACCTATTAAATAGCTTGGACACAAATGAAACCTACGGAGATGCAGCAGCTAACGAAAACAATAAAAACAGTGTGCCAAGCAGCCCCACGGCGACGTGCCTTAAGGCAGAGTCAAAGAGCAAAGTAAACATGATCATCAATCAGTTCGAGAGCAGCGGTTTATCCACTATGTTTAGCGTAGAGGCACTGGCAGCTAATGCTTTAGCTTCGCTGACGTCCTTTTGTGAGAGTGACAACTGCAACAACTATGAACCAATAATGCCGGTCTCAGCGCCACCGAGTAGTTTTCTCAAAAAAGTGTAATCATATAAGTTAAACAATACATATGAGTAAGATTTTAAAATGTTATTAACATTGACATAAAATTTTAATATCAAAACATAGTTTTAAATATACATACATACATATACATATGTAACGCACTGGTGTTTATTCCCACTGAAAAAAACGGAAATACATAAAAGCAATCGCTTATGTCGAGGTAGTTTCCCATGCTGCTGAGTAGTTTTGTATTATGTGCCAATTATTGTGCTGGTTTTTATGTTAGAATGCATATATGTAGATATATCTTTAAATTCTTTTTAATTAGAGATGGATTCTTGGCGCTGAGATTCCATAGTTTCTACCAGATAATTGCGTTTAGCCTCATCCGGTACAAGTACAAGTTTGCTTAAAGGTGCACGCGATGACAGTAAGCCTAGCATCTTTTTTCCCTCTTTTTTGCTCACAATCTGTACGCCACGAGGTGTTGCCTTTATGGAGGATATTTCATCCCACTGGTATACCCATAGCGACTATTGGAAGAGAATATTAATAAAATTTACAAATAAGAAAACATGCTAATGTCAGCCAGCAACATACCGTCCAAATACCAAACATATCGTTGCGCTGTATGTAGAGCACGCGATGATTAGTGACCAGTAAATATTCAGACTTCTGTACAATCTCTTCGCAATGAATAAAACCATCTGTCGTAGCGTATTTCCCTTTATCGAGCTCTCTGCAAATTGTAATAGATGTTGAGCTGGTTCCTACAGTATATACTCTTGTACCTGATAACACCTACTTAAGCATTTTGTTTCCCTGAGCCTGCGATAAGCAGTAGGGTCGCAGTACTTGATCATGGTGAAGAAATCGTGTTGGGCGCAAGCGCTTAACATCTTCATTAGCTTCGGTGGCACGCTTTACAGCCTCAAAGCTGCCACTGGCAAAATCAACCACACCTGCTGTGGGTCGAGCTACCAAACCAATTGCGCCCTTACCCAAACCCTTAAAAAAGCCCTCCACGCCTTCCTCACGAGCACCGGCTACGGGCTTGGTGACCACGCCTGTTACGCCATCAACAAAGCCCTGTAAAAAAAAAAAAAAACAAATTACAAAAGCTTGCCAAATTTAAGTTACCTTAGTTTAAACTTACCATAACTAAACCTTTGCCGCTGCGCGCCAAACCCTCATGGAAATTCTTTGGCTTGTTTTGTATTCCTCGTCGTCGTTTGCGTTGGTATTCTTCGTCGAATGTCAAAGCAGCCAGGCCCTTACCCATAGCGCCAGTTATTCTAACAATGATGGTCAATATTATTATTTTTGTAATGAACGTTGCTATACTGTATACTCACTTAGAAACAGCACCTGCTGCGCCTCCAACCGTATGGCCAAACAGCGATTTAACACCCAACACTAAGCCTTCTGCAAATTCTCCAGGACCTTGAATTGCTCCCTAATAAAAATATAAATTATACTACATGTATGCCGCTTCTCTTAGCTTAAGCTTATAACTCACCTGGAACGGCTCGTAGAACAAATCCTCGACACCTTTTTTTAAACCAACTACTAATCCATATGGATTGCCCAGCACATCTAGACCCAATACCAAAACATATAGTTGTTTTATTGCTTGGCCAGTGTAGTGCGACGTTACTTCATTGATTAACTGCTGCTGTGAGAAGAACTTGTATTCCCGTTCAAAGAAAGCTAAACGGAAAACAACATCGTTGACATCGGTTAGTGTCACACCCACACCCTGCACAAGAGGGCCCAAAAAGCCTGGTAATGCCGTAGTATCCGAACCGGCCATTGAGAAACTAACATGTATCTTCAATGGACCCAAATGCAAACTATCATAAAAGTTCTTTTGTTCCTGCTGCGAGTGTTCCTCAAAGAAACTGGACAATGGTAGCTCAATGTATTCCACGTCGCTGCGGAATAATTTTGCTGCTTGCAAGTCATTCACACTGCTGGTGAACATCTCAACGATAGCGGTAAGGAATACTATATCAACTTTAAAGTGAAACTCCTGTATTAGTATGCTAGCATATTTATACTGTTTGACCGTAGAATTTGGCATAATGCGTTCTACTACACTGCACTCTATGAAAGGCTTCAATGTTGTAGTATTGGCAACGCTTTTCGGTGGTGGAATTGGAGCCAGAACTACAGGGAATATAGGATCAATAAACTGATTGTCAATCTGAATACGATTGACTTTCAAGTGCAACTGTTTCTGGAACGGTGAAGATTTGATGGAAAAATATATTCCTGGGCAAGAAGTGCGTTTTAACTCTCTGTCCACGCCACGCGAATATGTCATTTGAGAAAAATTGATCTAAAAACAAAAAACATTTCTTATTTTATGCTTTTTTATAAACTTTGTTTAGCTTACCGGGAATTTGTTATCTAGCTTGTAAACTTCATCAGCTTTACCTACTGCAGAATCGTTTTTAAAACGTTGGAACTCCGCTTCCATTTGCGCATTGTCGTGAATAGTCATTTCCTTATAACGCTTTTTATTCTTTTTCTTGGTTTCCCAAATAACGCCCGAACTTGTTATGCCCAAATATAAAATGTCCACGTTGGCTACATTATTAACTATCGACAAGCCAACACCGTGTATTTGTAGTTCAATACTTTGGGTAATTGTTTGCAAAGCAGCTGTGCTTTCAGTACGCTTAGCAACTGATTCGGTTTCTGTAAATAGCAGAACTCGTTGTAAGCCATCCAAAAATGATACCCAGAATGCTTTTCTGCCATCTTCTAACCTAAAATATTTTTATAATTTAGTGGTTGATAGAAATTTGCGCTATTGAACTGTATACTTACACCAATTCACCAACATTGTCACGCTTGAGGTCACTTTCCTGTTTGTTACTACCAAATATCAACGTTTTTGGGCCCGCTGGATCGTCCCACGTAAACAATACACTTTGCTTTGGCTTAAGTATGTGCTCTTCCGTAATGTCCTTTTCGTGATATACAATATCTTTGCGTGTGTGATTTATCAATAAGCCAGGTGCATTTGCTTCTTGATAATCAGTAAACGTTATATAAACGCCACCTTCTGTAGTTTGTATATCTAGGTTAATACCACCATAAGGACTTTTATCTAATTTGAGCAGCGTGCATATAACCTCTGTGAAGTCAAATGCAGGTGTTCTTACGCCATCCACACGAGCTACTAATTTATGATTGGAATCGTTCTTTGGCCAAATTGGCTGACACTCCGTTGGGTTCAACTCAATCCAAGGGTCACCTGGACGGCTTTGCTCTTGAAGTTCAATTTTGTATGAGCACTTGTTACACGCTATGTAGAAAGGTATGAAGGTAATTTGCTTAGTGAGTGAATTACTCGTTATATGATTATGGACACCAATTTGATAGTTTTGACTATTGGCAGCACATGTGACGCCACCAACGGAACCCGCAACATCCAGAGGTATCTTTTCACTCCAATCGCCATTATCAACGCGAACCGACGCTTTTTTCTTGCCAAAGAACATTTTGTCGCGGAAGGCAAAGAGTATGGGTCCTGAATATTCGGGCGGATGGTAAAGTACTTCTACAGATGAAATATCCGTTTTATAAGTAAGCATTTGACCTGTTTTATTAATCATCCAAAATGGACTATAAAGTGTGATCTGCAAACTACCATATCGGTCTTCGGACCTGTAATAAATAAAGTTTTAATATTGCTTATTTTATTTATGATTAAATATAAAATTACCGTGCGTAAATATCCATATCCATTTTGATCTCGGAATCGTAGGCGGTAAAGGTCCAAACGGACACTTCTTCCTCTTCCTGTTGGATTTCTGTAGCGCACGACCAATCTTTTTCCAAGTATTGCAGCAGCTAATTATTTGCAGAGTGTTAATCTAAGTCGGCTTGATATATTGTATAATACAGCATTACTTACACGAACAACCAGAAAACTCTTGGTTTCTTTGCCTTTTGTGGATAATCTCACAGTAGGCAACAGCAGAACATCCCCAGGATTTACCTCTTTTTCCCCATAATCTAAAAATTGTTCTTTTAACAACTCCCGGTCGTGCAAATTCACCGGTGTCTTAGGAGTCTCCGGCACAGCTGAGGCTAGACCTTTGCGCACTGAACAACCCGCAACCGAGACCTTGATATCAATAGGAAGGGCATTCCGTAAATAAAGCGGAGGACGCAGGTGAATAGTATAGAACGCGCTTAATAACTTAAACTTATCGGTGTTTTCATAAAAAACTTCGGTCTTTGTACGCATGGTATTTATATACAACGGTTCAAATGTATCAATTGGATCGCATTGAAGCTGATGCGAATATTCAAGGTCCGAAGGATTTATATTCCATGTGATTCCCTGCACAGAAGTATTGTAACCCTGTAAAGTTTATATTTAAGTTTTAAATCCTCGTTATACCAAAATATTACAGTTAACCTACTTTTAAGGAGAAGTGGAGGTCTTTAACATCAGCGTAGATAGCATGCAAAGGTACATGGAATATCTTGCCGGCCTCCACCTTTCCTACAAGAATATCGCTGTTATCCGATTCCTTACGACGATAAACGTTAACCACAGTGGTAAAGTGATTATATATCTAAAAATAAAGCACAAACATTTTATTTTATCATTACAAAGTCAAAGCGCAGCCCATTAAATGCTACTTACGGATACAACACCATGAATATTAATTTTTGTTGCGCCAAACTCAAACTTGACTTCGGATATAAGACCCCAGGAATCTTTTGCGGAACTGCGTAATGGATAATAACGTGTGCCACTTTTTGTTACAGGCAAGACAACCTCCTTGGCAATGCCGCCAATCTAAAAAATTTATTGTATTTCAGACGTTAGGCATATATTTGATTTTCATTCATTCAAAAGCACTTACCGTAACATATATGTTGTACTCCTCGTCTTCGCTAGACGTTAGACTGCTGAAATCTTTTGTTTGCAAAAAGGCGCGCCCACCAGGTGAAATTTTACATGTTTGAATATCATTTGGATCCACTTTTTGCTCCTCGTTATTTCCTTGCAGCACCAACGAGCTATTTGGTGAATTCACGCCTCCCCTATGCACCTCGTGCAATGTAAAGATTCCACGACGCAGGTTAAGAGTTACATCAAAACCAGTATCATTTTCTAAGACATAGGGTGCGACAATGTCTGGATTTAACAAACCCTTATCATCGATGGCTTGAGAGAAAGCTTCACTAAGTTCACTTATGAGTGCCAGACATGTTTTGCTTAATGTCAATTCTAAATTCTCCCGAGAACGTATTGTTATGAATGTAGCTTTCTGTTCTGCAAAATCTTCAATCTCGGTTTGCACTTTTTCAATGGCCAATTTAAACTCGAGCTCCCACGGCGAGTACTGGCAGAAGCCGGTAGGGGATACACGTTCGTTTTGCTCTACTATTTCCTCCCACGCAGCCAAAAACTGATTATAGTAGTTAACAGCAAGTGTACATGATCCGTGAGCACTGAGCTCGCGGCTCCAATTATTAAACACGGCCGTCATTCGTGTGTCAATAGAAATCAAGGGTTTTGTGTAATAGCCAATGCCTGATTCAATAACGATGGTAAGCATAGGCACTTCAATGACACATTTCTCGGTCTTAGGTCTCTCAGACTGGTCGATTGAAACAAAGTCGAGTGCTTCTGTCGCAGTCTCTACTTTAGTAAACCAATAGTTTCTATTCTTGAAGTCTTTCGGTTTCCAAATGTCAGAGTAATCGGCTACTCCACTATCAATGGCTGCTCTCTCGTCTGCGCCCATGCTGATGCTTAACATGGCCTTGTTCAGCAGTTCAACAGCGCCAGGCGATATATTTATTATAATATCACTCAGTTTTAAGCTGATATGCAAGCCTTCCTCCTCCGGAGTTGAACCTTGTAGGCTTATGATGCAAGGGTGCACTATATAGTGGCGGGTTGACTCACGTCTCTCCGGCATAAAGGCGCACATATAAACTTTAATTGAATCGATTTCACCATTAATTATTTGCTTATCACCAATTGAGCGATAATTAATGTGTGATTGCGCCTGTGAAAAGTATAATTAAACAGTGTATGATAGTTTAGTATCTTGTCAACTTTAAGACTTACGTTAAATATAATTGCTTTCGTGTTCAGATCATTCAAATTTTCAACCAGAATTATTTCTGGCTCCTCAATGTGCAAAACTAAATTCATTTTCTTGGGCACAGTTTTTTCTGAAATATGAAATCATTACATTAGTATTAATATACAATAAAACTAGAACACAATATAACTAGTTAAATGCGACATTGCGACTAGTTTCATACATTGAAACATTACATATTCATAGTAATGCCTATACATTGTGACCAGAAAGTTTCCGGAAATTGTAAATAAAACGAAAAATCTGTTACGTTCATCGATATTAATTTTGTCTCCACATATACATTCTATTTTTTCCAAATTATTTACTAAGGCATCGGCCGGGATTTTCTTAAGCACCCCTAGCAAATTATCTTTTATGGCCTCAATTGTGCCGAAACGGGTTCCACAGAGTGGCAACTTTAGTTTTGGAAACAAAAAACTCATTGAATGAGTTTTTGGCCTTCGAAATTATAGCCCTTTCGGCACGAGCTCAGCAGCTATTCGTTTCATTCCGAAATTATCCACCAAAATTATTCGAGCTATTTCACGGCTGATGTTTAGTTCACGTACTATCCCTTCCCTTTTGTAGTCGAGGGACGTTAAAAATAAGACATGTTTGTACCAGTCGTAGGCTTGTGTTTTCGACAAAACAGTTTCACCATAAGTTTTTCCACTTAAACACAAAAATTCATACAAATTCTTTCTTCAATATTTCCAGTAAAAAAAAGGTCAATATATACATATTTAAACGTTTGACTACGGATATATATGCAAATTTAAAATGCTTTTAACTAAACTTTCCTAAAATTTAAATAATCTAGTGAATCTACTCGGATTTTTGGTTAGGATCTAATGTACTGTAGCAATAACTTGAAAAGATAGATGTACTACTTTTATACCCATAAATTACCTGAAGAAACAATGTCTATAGTAGGCAGACTTCCACCTTTAATAGTTTGTCTTACAGCTGATCCAGCTGAATCTTGTATCTGCTGAGTTGCAGGTTTAACATCAATTTCTATAGGCACCGCAAGGAAAGCAGTCAGCTTGAGCAAAAAGTCTATGCAAACAATCAACTCAAAGCTTCGGACTCGCACTTCGGCTATTGAAAGTATAAGATGAAAATTATTGGTAAATGGAAATAATACTTTAATTATTGCAGGTTATTTACCAAATGTATTGTTCTCTTCCATAATTGCCGTCACATCAATCATAAAGTTGTTCTCTTTATAGCACGCATCAATGATTTCATCTGCGTCTTTTATGGGTTTCCAATCTCTTCGAGTTAGATATTGGCGTATCTGACTTTTGGAATTCTTACGCTTATCATCCAGCTGTATATTACACAACACGATGGAAGTGCTTAATGTGTTGTCTACCAATTTTGTGCCCTTAACTGATAGGAAATATATGCCAAACTGCGCTAATCCTTCGTTAACATCTATGTGACAGGTTTATTATTAGTCTTAGACAAAATCAATATTCGTTTGGTGTATTTACCCTGCATCAGATTAATAATGACGCCGTCAAATAAGAAGCTAAACTTTAAAACTTCGTAAATTTTTTCAATTGGTTTTGGTGGGAGATTTGGAAGCGACGGCGTGGGTGGTCGCGATATTCGCCTTTTTGACTCTACAGTAGAACGTGCTGGGGGGAGTTTTGGAGCACTTGGAGCTTTCGGCGGAAACTCATCCGAGCCTTCAGAAAGGTTTCGATTTAAGATTGATATAATTAAAGCATAGTCATCCATAAAAAGCGTCATCTGAAATTAATTGTTTATATTAATATGGCGCTTTTGATTAGAACACAAGATAAGCTTTACCTCAATAGATTTCAAACGACCAGAAAGGACAAGCTCTGGTCGTTCCTTATACCATTTAGCCGAAAGATTACGTGTAACGGATAACGTAAAACTTATGGGGTTCATCATATTTACGTCACTTTTTAAGCCGTATGCTGCATCTACAGCTGAAATAAATGATAGATAAATATAGATTAATATTTCTTAAGTATAAAAAAGTATCTACTGCGTTCAAAAGTATCCAGTGAATTGAAAGTTTAAAAAAAAATGTTAGCAAATAACTTCTTACTGTCTGCATTGGCTTCAGTTTCATCCATAATATGCACTTTGCTTAATTTTACATCTTTGAGCTGCAATTTTATTTCATCCATGACAGCTGTCTGCTCTTCATCTTCGTTCACCACGATTTCGCTTGTATTGTTCGTTAGTTCCAACAAACCCAAATCAAGAGCCAATCCGTTACTACTTTTCGAATCCACGGGTATAACTATAAGTGGAGCCTTAACGCGAATGTTTAGTTTCATGCGTGTAGCTTTTTCATATGCATCGATTGCGTTAGTGCGTGCGCTTTCTGCTGCTGCTGCACTGGCATTAGAGATAGCTTCCTGTGCCGCTTGAAAATTGTTGAGAAAATCCTGTATAACAAAATAATTTCAAATTACTATTTTGTAAACGCATATTTATAGAATAACTCACCAGCATACCGGTAATAAACCAATTAAGAAATACAAACTTTATACAACCAATGTCGACAGTTATCCTCATGTCATCAGAATTATAGTCTTGAGTATAATCTTTGTTATAAAGAACCAATTGGCAGTTAAAAGCATCTTGACCCACAATGCTTAATATCTGCAATGTAAAAAAAATTTATGAGTACATCAGATATGTTAAGTTTTGTTTTTCACGAACTCACACTTTTGTGTATAGTTAATGGATTTAAGTCGTCAATTATGATATCCTTCAGTCCAATATTTATTTCGGTATATGAACTTTTTAAGGTCACATTGGTGTCAAAGTTTTGAATTTTCATCGTAGACAATGGACGTTTGCGGGAAGTTATGAACAGGCTGAGTTGGCTCATATTAGTAACCAATCGTACTTTTATGCTTTCAACTATACTTCGACGTGATTTTTTACGGCGTCGATTCATTTGTTTAGTGGTCATTATTTGTTCGGTGTCTTCCAATATGACAGTAAGTTTCCTTTTTATGCCATCGCCTTCGCCCGCTGACGCAAAGCGATCGGCAGGTTGACCAGTACCTATTATGTCATTAAGTTTGATTTGGATGTTGTTTGCAAGCTCCAACAAAGTCATTAAACACTCTTGGTGTAGGACGATATTTAGTATTGTGAAATTTACCACAATAAGCTGCTCTGTCGAATTGTATTTCGTTGTAAACTCGGGTGATAATTTATCAGCCAATGTATAGGACACGGTTAGAAGACTTTTAGATTTTTCAGTATAGCTTGGGGTATCTATTATTTCCAAAACATCCTCTTTTGTACCTAAGCAATCAAACTGTTTGATATTTATACCGCCAAGTCTGCAAAAAGGCCAATTATTTGATTGTTTTAAATTAAATATGTTTAAAGGATGTACTTACTTTAAGTTTGCCACCGTTTCATAGGTACGTTGAGCCATATATGCGTCGAATTCAAAAACTTGCAGCCACAATATAGGCGATTGATGCGATGACGGTTCAGGGATTGGTTTGCCATCGGTAGGCAGTATAAATTTGAGACCACCTGGCATTTCTCCCTGCTCAGGAGTTGTGTATACGGTTGTGGTACCAGAAGCTTCTTCGCAAGGGCTTTTTGGATGATTCAGAATAAAAGAAATTTCCTTAAGTGAGAAATTAACTTCCACGTTGGTATATTGAGTAATTTCCACAACTGAAGGATCTGGTTTTGCTTTCGATGGAACTGAGGTCCTTTTTTTGACTTCCTTGTTAAAAATGTTCGATAAAGAACTGCGAGAGCGTGAACCTAAAGTTGGCTGTGCAGGAGCTCCACTTGACGGCAAGGGCAGACTGGTTACGACTCCTAAAGCGTCGAAAATGCGATCTTCTGTAATGATTACTTGCACACTTGGCAGCACTATATCAACTTTTATTTTGGGCAAGCGCGGATCATTATCAAAGGCGCATACTGCAAGGGTGACTTCAATAGAAGTTGGTTTCAATACATGCATTTCCGAGGAACTTGCCCTTTCTAGCGCATCCTGCCAATTTTCATTGGGCCGTACAACCAATGCCTAAAAAAATATATATATTTGGAGTTTTTGTTAAACTCATAAGTTTATTATAATGCTTATAAGATTTACCTGCATATCATCCAATTTGACGGAAAACCTATCATAAGCATTTTCCATGACTTGCTTAAGAATTGTCTCTTGGTCTTGGTTGTTTTCGGACAGTCTTTCTATAAGATTTTCAGATTGTTTGTGCATAATTGAAGTTATGTGTATCTGACCAAAGCTGACAACAACAAGATCAATTCGGTTAGGTATATAGAGACCGTCTTGTGGCACAACAAAAATGTTGGGCATGAGCAGTATATCAACGTCAAGCACTGATTTATTTTCAATTACATATTGCATGCCAGTTGCTGAACGTTCTTTGAAGTCCGTTAAACTTGCGTTGGCCACACCTTCGATATTGGAAAGATTCACATTAGTGGGCGGCTTAAAAATATCAACAATGCTCAAAACAGTATCCGCATCGTATATGATTTCTAGTGGACGTGCTACGACTTTTACTCGTTGAGTACACAATCCATCTAATGGATTTGTTTCAAAAAATATATCCAACAAATTAAACTCATCGGTAATTTTCGATTCAACAAGAACAGGGACTGCATCACCGCACATTACACCCGTCATCTTAACTTCTTTCATTCCCGCCGTAACACTTATAGCATTTGCAGACGGCCGCTGAGTAACATTGCATGTAGCCATCGAGAATTTCAAAATCATTATCGACGGCAAATCCAAAATACTTGTATTAGAGTGGCTTTCGGTAGCCGTGTCTTTATACAAGCCGATTTCTAATGCAACAAGCTTAAAGTACATTTTTATAGCCTCATAACTTTCAGGCATATGCGTTTGTGCTACAGTTTCCTGGTAGCCAATGGCTTTATATAATTTTGCCTTTTCTTCATTTGTCATGGCGGCTTCAAATTTCTTCGCTGTAATTGACAATGTTTTAAAGTTAAATACTCATTTATGAAACAATTCTAAAATTGTTACCTATATTTGATGTATCCTCGCTCTCCTTTTTAGCACCACCACCCCACCAGCCGCTGAACCACCCAGGCTTTTGCTCTGGTTCAGTCTGTCGTAGCTTGGCTATTTCAATATTACATGTCTGTCGTATTAGCAGCAAATTAAACACATCCAATTCCTCTTCCAGTAAAGTACAGGCTTCCACTAGTGTAGCCGCCGGCTTTTTGCTTAGCTCACGCTCTTTATATTTCTAAAAAAAATTATAATTAATTATAAGGAAATATTTCAAAGCAAACGCAAGTCAAACTTACACTGGCGTAGGTTCTACAACGGTCTCGGTGTGCTTTCATATGCTCCCAAGTCCACTCACGATGTGGTCGTCTTATATTTTCTTCCAGCACAGCTGTTATGGCAAATTGCCACCATTCTTTGTAATGGCCCTTAAAAGCTGTAACAGATATTCAATCAAAATAACTTTTTACTGAACTGACCCATGCTACTTACGTATGTTGTACGGTCTATATTTGCGATAGGGCATACCCAACTGCATGCGATTCATGGAATCCGCTAGTTTTATGATATTATGGAACTGTATGTTGGTAACTCCAACCTTTAAAATGTCCATTTCTAAGCACAAATCAGCCTTTGGTATTTTAAATGGTGGATTATCCATCTCTGGATTCACATTCAGCTTAAGCTTGGCATTGCAAGAAATTGGACCCAATACTATAAAAACAAGTGTATGTTAAAATTATATGTACTATTGGTAAATTAAAAGTTGCTTGCCATAATAGTAGTTTGGTATCATATCCTTGCGCGCAATATTGTCTTGGAATAATTGTTTCAGCGTATCTTTGTCTCTCTCAGAATAAAGAATGGCATTACAGTTCATATATGCCGATAAGCAAGAGAGATTCGCTAATTTAAAAACTTGAGAAGCCTGTGTGGCCATATAACTTTTTTCCCACTTATCGTCTGTAGTATAAAGCTCCAATTCATGCAGCGATATACCAAAAGAAAATGGACTGCCTGTTGTCGTTGTATCTTCATAGCGAAGATGCACATTGGCAATTTTTACTTGTAGATTGTTTATAATTTGTGCAGTAAGTTTCTCAGCAAATCCGGCATCAGGTTTGGGTTTATCTGCAAAACAAGATGTGTTAAAATATATGTTTTTGTACAAAGATTACAAAATTTTAAGTAAGTAACATACCTTTTTCAAGTTCCTTCTTACGCGCCTCTTCCAATGCATCCAAAGCGGCTTTCTTTGCATCAAACTCATACTTTGCTTCTTTTTCAGGATTATATTTAACATTATTGTTTGGCTTAACTAGTGCATAGAGGTCTTCAATGTCCACAATGACAGGTTGGCTATAAAGATTTTTCCATGGTATTTTGAGCACCAATTTGTCTGCATATAAATAAAAAAGGCTTTCATTTATCAAAGTTAAAAAAAACATTTTTTTAGCATACCTAGATAACCATAAACGAGCTGCACAGGCAAATCCAAATCATCCAGCGCAGTCTCACGTATCTTTAGGTTTCGCAAAACGACATCGCCTATAACGATCAGACAATATGCATATATATATATATGTAATTACACTTAAAAATTGGTATGTAGCAAATGCCAATTGATTGATTACGTTAATGTGAAAGCTGGAACAGACAACAAAAGGAAACATACATAAATATGGTGTGCATATTTACTTCATCGACTGACTCAACCATAACAAAATTGAACTCTAATTAAACCTATTTCTTTTATGTATTATATGGTATGCACGTATGTATATAGCTGAATTTGTATTTTAGGAAACTTATACTAAAGAAATGCTAAATTTGTTTTGCATGACGTACATAAATGGCTTGTAGTATGGGGGTCAAAAGTTTGAACAATTCAATAATTCTTGTTCATGCTTGGACTGCTTAACAGCTACTACAGATACATACATATATTATTCCATTGGTTTATACATTTATTAATAGTCTATTATATAAACATGACATTATTGAATCAAATTAATAATGTTTTTGTATTTATTCGTTATTGCTGTGATAAGTTAAGCGCTTAGCGCTATCGTAATTGTATATTGCTTGTCTAGAAATTTAAGTACTATATGGACTTGTTTATATATACAAGCAGCTTATCAGTGTGTGACCCATTTCATCAATACAGCTTGTATAAGTAAAATCTCAATGTTATTCACCCCTTATATATTTTCTTAGAAATATGTTTTAGGTTAAAGCTTCGGGCTATCAAAAGTTAGTTTTAATGGTTACTAACAATAGTTGAAACAAGCTGTACTCTGCCCCCCTTTCCAAAATTCGTCATAGCTTCTAAGGCATAACAACTCTTTGCAGAACTTTTAAATTTTTTTAAGCAACAAACCTTTTTATTATTTAAATGACTATGTATGCTTGTAAGTGTATGTTTGGTATTCATGTATACATGAGCTCATATTATGTCATCAGACTTAATGCCCCATGGACGGTTTAGGTTTGGTGGCTTTGAGGGGAAACCCGTTTTGAATATGTGGCATTAAAATAAATCTACAATTTTACACCAAATTAAAATTCAACAATTATTCAAAAAGCCCATAGATGTGGAATCATTTTGCCGTTTATTCCATGTGGCATTTCATATAAACAGACTCAAACCAAGTCGGCAGCTGCGAGCTGTAATAAGAGCTCGTTATATTTGTTTAGATATAGAAATACTTGTATATACTATATACATGGTGCATTTGTATATGTTTTGACTCATTGTCAACAATCTCTGGCTGAGCTCTTTGTCAGCAATATGGAATATTGCCGGTAAACAAGTACAGCAAAAATGTCTAGGCAATCTTCAAGAGTTAAAAAAAACAATTGCATGATAAGAGTACATACATATATATGCACATATTTATCACATATATTGTATATATATGTGTTTCAGGGTCGCACAAAGATTCACATATGCGAAAAAATATGTGTTGCTTCCAATGAAGATGCTGGGGCATACCTTGTGCGCACATGGCGCAGCTGTAGGAATGTTGATGCAACAGTTGGTCTAGCGTCCAAAACAAGATGAGCTCCCACTACATCTACGCTTCAGTGCCCTACACAAATGCACAAACACAAACCACAACTTTTGTATCTATAGACGCACAAGAGCAACAAACTGGGAGCGGCCCATAGGCAGAGCATATTGTACTCATATACATACACATAGTTATTGCTCATTTACATGCAAATATTGTATCTTTTAGCGTTTAATTATTGTCTAATTGTGTGTATGTGTGCATGTTGAGAATTAGGTCACTATGCAAAATTTGAAGGATAAGGTCGTTGTGTTATTCTGGGGGTTACAAAGTCAACGATGCGTGCAGTTAGAAAAGAAGACGGGCTGCGGCAGGGTGGGTGATAAAAAATGAAATTAAATGTGTAAATTGCGTGTTTTATATCAATTGACAGCTATATATAGAATATGCTTGGGTATATAAAGTACAACTTACCGCCCCAAATGCCAACTTTAAGCTGTTTACGATCCAAGTTCTCTATGTAATCGCCCAAAGCCTTGTTTAGCACGTCAGCCAATATGGATTCGAAAACCATATTAAAGCCGCTTTAATAACACCAAGTTGTGCTCCAAAAACAGCTAAAGGAAGTTGCAGCTGGCACAGCCTGAGCTTGCCTCCTCAACCGCTTTATTGATTTATCGTATTGTTTATTTATGTTGCTTTAAATTGTTTGGTTATGGAATATAAAACGTCAAACAATGTGAGATAACGCACGGGTTAAGCTAATTCTATAAAAAAAACAAAAATAATATAAGTATACAAAAAAAAAATAAATATATTTCAATGGTGATGTCATCAACAACTACAAAACACATTCCACCAAAAACAGACGAAGCACACTCTGACACACAAGCACACTATAAAGCACTAATCCAGAAGGTTGGAAAAATCATTGCTTAGCAAAGATGTGTATATTGTTTGGTTTGGCGGCTATGTGGTAATTAACGAAATTCACTCTACACATTTATATACTATAGCCAAATATTATCACCTTGTTACGAATTTGCAATATTTAATAAATCGGTCTCTTTAGTTTGTTGCACGTGTCACTAAACTAGCGACAATAAATTTTACGTGTTGTTCGTGCATCATATTTACCAACTTACTAACGCGCAAAAAGCAAAACACAATACGCGCCGCCGAAACGCACATAAAGACTCAGCGATTAGGCAGACAGCGTAAAAAAGAAGCAAACAAACAAAACAGCTGTACGGCTTAGACTTTGCCCTGCGAATGTCGATTAATTTTGTTTCGTTGTGAATGACTGCAAAGCTGACGTGTGTCTTTTGTAAATTCTCGACAGCCAAACGAACTGACTTAAATTTAAGCAAAACAATGCGCACACAATTAATTTTGTTATTATTTGCGCTTATGCCAATTGTATTAGCTAAAAAGTTTAAGGATGAAGAAAAACCGACTTGGGCCAAAAAGGATATACGCGATTATAATGAAGCCGATTTGGAGCGACTGCTGGATCAATGGGAGGCACGTTGTTAAAAAACTAGGAAAAAACTGCAATCAATTAATGTAATGGGTTTTACAGGAAGATGAGGAGCCACTAGAGCCCGATGAGCTGCCTGAACATCTAAGGCCAGCGCCAAAAATGGATTTTACCAATTTAAAAGACAAAAGCCCCGAGGAATTACTACAGGTCTCTAAAAAGGGACGCACGCTTATGACTTTTGTATCGGTTAGTGGCAATCCAACGAGGGAAGAAGCCGATACCCTAACAAAGCTATGGCAAACAAGTCTATGGAACAATCACATACAAGCAGAACGTTATATGGTAGACGATAATCGAGCCATATTTTTGTTCAAAGACGGCGCGCAAGCTTGGGAGGCGAAAGACTTCTTAGTGCAACAGGAAGGTTGCAAAGGCGTAACCATTGAGAATAAAGAATATCCCGGCATACATGCAAAGGACGAGCTGTAGTTATATAAGTGTTATTATATATTCAAAACAAACATTCTCATTATGACAAGCATAGTAAGCACCTAAGACTTCAGTAACTTAAATGAACAAAATGAAATAAAATTCGAAATTAAGCTTGCTGTTTTGCCATTCGCACAAAAAGTGCAAGTTTTGGTAGCCCTGTTTATGTTAGCTTTTTAACATTGACAAATGTCAAATGTGGTCGAGCTCCAGCTCCCCTCTGCATGACCTTTTCAAAAACTCGGAGCTTCAAAGACTTTTGCTGCGGCTTTTTAGTCGCACTCCAAAAATGCCAGTACAAGCTAAAATCGGACCTTCCATACTAAACGCAGACTTATCTGATCTGGCTGCAGAATCACAAAAGCTGCTTGACAATGGCGCCGACTATCTGCACTTGGATGTCATGGATGGAAGCTTTGTGCCCAATCTTACCTTCGGTCATCCCGTGGTCAAATGTTTGAGAAACAAAATCAAGGTGAGCTGGTGAAATTTGAGCCTGCATATAAACTAGTTTCACTGTATGCCCGCAGAGCGCCTTCTTTGAAACACACATGATGGTAAGCAAACCCGAACAATGGATTGCACCTATGGCTGATGCGGGCGTTAATTTGTACACATTCCACATAGAACCAGTAGAAGATGTGTGTAAGGTTTGCCGTCAGGTACAGGAGTCGGGCATGAAGGTGGGCTTGGCGATAAAGCCCGGCACAGACGTAAGCTTCTTTAAGGTTATGTTTAGGCTGGTTTGTAACAAAAACACATGTTGCTTGCAGGTACAGCAACTATCGAAATATTTGGATATAGCAGATGTGGCTTTAGTTATGACCGTTGAGCCTGGTTTTGGTGGTCAGTCATTTATGGCGGACATGATGCCGAAAGTTGAATGGTTACGTAGCCACTATCCTAATCTAGACATCGAAGTGGACGGCGGTGTTGGCCCCAAAACAATTGAATGTTGCGCCAAATCTGGTGCCAATATGATTGTCTCGGGAACGGCGGTAGTAGGTGCGCCCGATCAGCGTAAGGCTATCACCGAAATGCGTGAAGTGGTTCAGCGTTATGTAAAGTGAGTTGTTGGCATTTAGAATTTGACTGGTTTAGTGCAAATAACTTAACTCCTGATTAATTCAAAATTCCCTTTTTAAATTTAAAGTTTTTTATACAAAGTATTTAATAATAAAAACTAAAAAAGACATTGTTGAAAAAATAAATCGTGAATCAGTGGAGGCGTGCCAAGACAGTGGTTACTTTACCAAAACAAAAAAATTTGAATTAATTACAAGCTTTAGCAAGACTTCTCGGGTGCCACCAAAAACAAAATTTTATTGGATTTTTGCCAAAGTTTGCTGTTTAGTTATAATACACTCATTCGAGATATCAGGCAAACTACAATATGGATTTTAAAACACTTTCAAAGCGAATTTTCTGCTACCTCAGTAACCTTACTTTTACACCAAGTAACTGAGTAAAACTGTATTCCACTGTCGGGCACCGCCTCGACTGATTCACATGCTTAACGTTAAGATTAGGCTTAGATCACAACTTTAGTCTACAATTACTACATATTTCTCGGCTGCCTGAGATGGCTGCATTCTTTGCGTTTTTGATTGTACGTATGATGTAGATTTTGTGCTGTCACCACTCTTTACGGATGATGCAATGATCATATCCAGCACTCCTTTTAATTGCGCCAATTCCATGGTTAGCTTATTCTCGTCTTGCATTGTTTTGTGCAGATGTTCGAAAGCGGTGACAAGTTCCTTGCTGTAAGATCGTATATTTTCTTCATACACATCCAAAACAACATTGGCAGCACTCATGAGCGTTCGCATGAAACGTATTTCACCTATGTGACGGCAAATGAAGTAAATAAAAGAAGTGAAGATTTGTTCCGGTCGGTCCATTAGTGCATTTCTAAGCCGACCACGATGCAGCAACTCTCCAATAACAGCAACAATTTTTTCCGGGCTTGTTTTTATATTACGCTTGGTGAATACTGCATTAAAAGCTTCCTTAAAGTTATATTGTCGCAATTTATGGTCAAAAACTTGCAGTTTTGCGCGCTCAAGTCTATCTTTAACTTCATGATCCACCTCAGTTTTGGGCTCTGTAAGCTGCTCCTCTTTATTATCTTGTTGCTGCCTACGGCGAAACCCGGTTTTAATTTCCTTTAAATCACTAGGCTTGCTTTCAACAATCATGCGCTTAATGGAGACTAAGCCATCAACCATGCCCGCCACCACAGCCTGATCCTGGGCAGCTACGGCGAGACTGACTACAGCATTGGGATAGGTCAAAGTGTGTACAGGCTTGAAGGTGCTCACATCATAGATCTTGACATGACGATCGAGACCGCCAGAAAACAAACGTCTGCCATCAGAACCCAAACGCAAGCAGGTAACAGTTTTATGATGTTGTGACATCGTGGTCAGTAAACGGCAGCCACTAAGTAAATCCCAAACCTTCACTTGTGTGCCACCGGCACTAATAAATATAGATCCGTTTGGCAGAAACAGCATGGACTCCACAGGGCTGCCATGATCCAAGGTGCGCACTATAGGCGTTTCAGCACGTGTATCGTATAAATTGATTTTGCCATCGTAGCCGCCAGATACAAACATATTAGCGGCTTGTGGATGCATGGCACCTGCACGTATATAATCATTGTGTGCATTTTCATATGTTTGCACTACTTTTTCATTGGCTACATCCCACAGACGCACTGATTTGTCATCAGCAAAGCTCGCAATCTGCAATTTATCAGCATTAAAGTAGGTGCGATGCACAGGTGCTGTGTGCCCCTTAAAAAGGCGTAATATATTGCGGCTAGTTGTATCGAACAGCTTTACATAACCCTCCTCATCACCGGCGGCCAATAAACGACCATCTTGACGAAACGTCGCTCCATAAGCAGTTTTTTGGAATCTCGACAAATTCTTTACAACTAGTTTGGTAACTAAGTTATAAATTTGCACGCGCACTGAACATGTTATAACAAAATTATCAGGATCGCTGGGACTAAAATCTATATAGTCAATTGTGCTGTGCTCCTTCAAAAGTTCAGGTTTCTGTAATTGATTGGGTTAGTTGGTGCACACACAACAAAAGTTATTATGAGAATGCTTACAGCAAGGCGTTCCCAGTAAAGGACATCGGGCGTGACTATTTGCGCCTTTTGTTGATATCTACGTTTGTTTAAAGGCTCAAATGCAGTCATTTCAGCAGTTTATTTATTGACTGTTTTCTGCGCACGTGAAAATTAAAATAAGTGCAATGTGCCTATCGATAAACAAGACTCGATAGCAATTGGCGCACGTTGTTACGCGATAGCATTAACTTAGTTGGCAGCACCTTGGACCAACATATGTTTGGGCAACAACAACAGCTCGTTTATAATGTAAACAAATGTTAATGGATGCTTTGTGTATAGCTCATATAGGTCAGGAGTAGAAAATGGCCCAAAAATGCCAGACAATATGCTGACCCCATTGCAGTTAAAAATGTGCGCAGAATGGGGGATGACATTATGATAATTGAAAGAGTAAAGTATTCATTATTGTGTGTGGTACTTTATCAACTCTATTTCTTAATCTCGTACGAACTGACCGACTTTTAGGGCAATTGTGTCAACGTTCCGGAGACGAATTCTGCTCTTGCCGCAGGTTTGCCAATTCCCCATGTCTCGGATAGCTAAGTCTGCTTGACAGGCTTTCCAATGTTTTCTTATTGGGGCACTTAAAAATACTGGGCTCGAAGGAATTCCCCTTTCCTACCGTCGATAGGCGTGGTAAAGTTAGAGGATGCTGACCACTTTAAGGCATGTACAACTCCAGCTTGTAAATCGTAAGGCGTCTACGGTACATTTTTGTATGGCTTACAGTTTTATGTTTACTGTGCCTGTGATTTACAGTTGGGTGTTTATTGTTGAGTTGGTTGATGGCTGTGCTACAGGTTTGAGAGTCACTGCATTTGCTCTACAGTTTTCGTTATCAATTTGAAAAATTCTCATAAGTGGGGATGCTCTGGAGCGCTAGGGTTATCCGGGAATACTTGTAGGACCTCCTTAAGTTTACGTCCAAGTATACTAAAGTGTAAAATTTTAAAACACCCATGTTTTATAGATATTTAATAGTTTTTGTTTAATTTTATTAATTTAAAATTATTCGAAAAATACAAATACATATTTATGCATATAAAATATGACGAGAATTGCAACAAAAGTTAAGAATCTCTATACAACTAATTCATCTGCACTGAATTACATTAAATATATAAAAATTATTTTCCATTTTATAGAAACTCTGATTAGAAATACATTTTCAATATCATTTTCATAGTTTTTTTTTTAATTTTTGTATTTTTTTTTTTTATTAAAATTATGATTATGATTAGAAACTACGTATATGTATTAACACCAGAGCACCATTATGTGCCGCTAAAAGCAGTTATGGCTATATGGCCTTATCCCTCTCTCCCTGACTCCTACAGTTTATTTCGCTTTCGTGCTGCGTAAATTCGATGTGGAGAGCAGTGATCTGCTGGGCTGGTGCAGCTCATCCTTGTGATAGCCATTGACTCGACGCGTTGGTGTCTCACTGCGGCGACTCCGGCTCAAGGTGCTGGCGCTGGTGCCATTATGCGGCGGAGGCTTGCGCGGCAGCGTGGACATCTAGCAAAAATCATTTGGTTTAAAGCAGCAATGTTTGAGCAACGTTTACACTATATTTACCCGCTTGTTTTGCTCCTGTGAATAGTTTATCTCGTAGCCCTCACTTATGTGTTTGGGTTTCCAAGGCGCCAACATGGACACGGAGCGCGAAACTGTACGCGTCATGGGTTGCAATGGTGGCTTGCCGACAGCGCTGCCTTTACGCAAATCATCGCGTGACATGGAGCGTCGACGCAAGTTATATGGCTGTGGTATGTCACCCACCGTGGTGGCATGCAAGTAGACCACGCTGCGCTGACTATGCAGACTGGATTCACCCTCCGTGCCGGAGCTCTCTGCGGGATAACGCTCGCGTTCCCTAGAATCAATCATAAACACATTAATAAGCATGGGTTGGGCTATTTAGTACATTTAAACACTTACCTGATATAACTATTGTCCACGCCATTGGACTGGTTGATTCTACGCTCAGCACTGCGTGCCGGCTTGGGTGGTCCTAGCAAGGGTCTTTCGCGCTCTCTAGGCACATCTGCTGAGCGCTCCAACGACATGGCACGCTGTGCACTATTGCGCTTATGTCGTTCTGTTACTTCCGGCTCCGAGCCGCTCTCGGAAATGTCATGCAATTCACGTGAGCGTGAATAATGACGACGCTTGCGAAAATCTACCTCATCGCTGCCATTCTCCAAGTGCTGCATGGAAGTGCTGCGCTGTCGTGATGTCTGTCCGGCCAGTGTATGACGATAGTCCCGTGTTGGCGGACTTTTATCCAAATTATAGGCGCTCTGTGAATGCTTTTGTGTGCGCTGCAGGGATGCGGTGTTTGTCAGCGATGGACGACTTCTGCAAAGGATATGAGGATATGATGAATTAACTTTGTCAATAAATAAATATATAGTGCTTAAGCCTTACCTGGGCACTGCAGTGCCCTTGGAAATTGTGGGCGGATTGGAGTCCAAGTCGGTATCGCCAAAGAAACGCAAACTCTTGGTTGGCGCTGCGGGCGCATTACGTTTTGTGCGTTTCAAACTTGATGTGGTCTCACTGTGACCATTGACCATGACATTTTGCTACAAAAAAATAGAATGATCCGAATTTTTAATTTATTATTGGTAGTGTTTGTTGAGAAAATTTTAAATTCCCTTTCAATTTATTGTTCTTAGTTCCACTAACCCTATGGGAGTTTGGTATAAAACGTTTTGTTTCTATCTACGATTTGACAAAACTTAAGTGTACTAACAATACTAGTACTAAAGTAGTCTTTTATTGCTTACCTGCTCTTTGGGACTGCTCTTGGCACGTCGATCCAATGACTTGAACCAGCTAGTCTTTTCCACTTTAAGTGGTTCCTTCTGTTTCTTACCGGACTTGTCTAGCGAACCGCGTTTGAGCAGCAATGGACTAGCTTTTGGCGTGGACAGGCGACGTCGCATAGATATATCGATATTCTATAAAAGGTAAAGTTAAGGTTTTTTTTTCTATTAATCTTAAGCAAGTTACAGTTTCACTTTCAATTTGGCTATAAGCGGTTCAAAGGTTAGGCAATAACAACAACTTCAACTGCAGCAAGGCAATGCCAACCTGTTGCACAAAAAATGGGGCAGGTGGCCTTTGCTCAGGCCCAACGTCAAGCTAATGAGCGCCCCCACAACTTGCCGCAACAACAACAACAACAACTGCAGCTCACGTTGCAAATAAACTTGTTTTGGCCATTTGTGGATTTGAAAGACTTTGGCCCAGTTGTGGTTTGTAGTATTAAATCCAAGCCAGCAGGTAGTCTATATACGTTACGGGTTATGTGTGTGTTGTATGTGCTTTATGGTTTTTTTTTTGTAAGTATTATTGTATACAAGTCAAGCTCCGAACGTGCCCAAGCTTAATACGCACCCACTAAAAAAATTAGTTATGCACAAATCTTTTTTAAACAAAACCAATTATAGTTTATGTCTCAACTTTAGCTTATAAATTAGCTAACAATATTATTGACACAAATTATTAAATGCCGCTTTTTCTTTATTTGTTTGTTAAGTTGAATTTTTTAGAATCTTTTGCCCACATCGCAACGTAATAAATTCCAATAATTTATTGATTTGAGTTTTAGCAGACAAATTCTGTTTTTATGGCTATCAGCATGAAGATTTCTTCTTATTGTTCCAAAATATTTACCACTTTGCTCTAAACTTTGGCATGCCAACCTTTTTGACACGGGTCCACACACAGTTCCAGACTTATGACACACCTTTTTCAATTTAATAAACCACACGCATGCATACACATACTATACAATACCGGGATAAAACAAAGCTCCTACAGGCATGCAAACAGCCCATATATTTATGAAATTTATAACACCCGTCCTGATCCCAACTGACTAACTGACCCATAGAAAGCAAAACAAGAAATTTTTTACTTGCGAAGCTTTGATGCTCTTGGATGGCACTTACTTAAGAACCCAAAAGATTATTACTTCTTAAATTCTGATACAATGTTTTCGAAAGATTTATTTCAATTACCAAATCTCTGTAAAGTTAAAATTTGACAGTGAGCTCTTAAAAAGGAATATCTGCAAAGTTAAGATTCGACAGGATGATCTTGAAAGATTTAATTCTGGTAGCAACCCTCTGGAAAGAACACTTGGTACATGAATTGAATCTTTTGAGATTAAATTAATAAGGAGTAAGGAATCTTTGCAAAATGTAACCATGACACTTAAATTGAATTTTTCTAGATTATCATTTCAGAAATCGATTTATTATCGTCATTTTGATTTACTAAATTCTTTTAGCAATCTTATCTAAAATGAATGTAGATTTGCAGAGTACAAAATGGGGGGTGGGGGAGTAACACCCCGTCAAACTGTTCACCTGCCCCGGGTGATAGTACCGTGTAAGGGGCCCCAGCCTGGGTCACGGCGGCTAGCGTTGGGCTAATCACCACTCAAGTGCTATAGTCGATTCAAAGCCAACAAACGAGCCTTGGAATAGACGGTATATGGATATCCCGAGGCTACCCCGACGCCTAACAGCAAATGGAGATTGAAGAAGAAGAAGAAGGAAAGTGGAGGACCATCTCAAGCTAGGCTATCGAGTCCGCTAAAAATCAACTAGTCCTATATTCAAAAAAAATTGATTACACAGGTCTATAAAAACCGGGGTCATGTCAGATGTTGGAAAGCTTAGGGTTATTTCCAAAGTAATATCACGTCAGGAGGTTATGTAACCGAAAAACGTCTTCCTTTTTCCTACTTTTGAGGAATCCCGCATTTGAATTCTACGCAGCAAATTACTTCGGAAGTGAACCTTAGCTTTCCAATAACTAAATAAGGTTGACCTATATTATTTGAGATGGTTCTTGTCGATACTGTGCATCGAGATATAATGCTGTAAATGCTAAATAGGGCAGCCCTTCTTCTGGCAAGATCGTCATACTCAGCAAGTAAGTGTTGGTAGGATTAATCCCACAGAACCTTCAGTGATTAGAATCCGGGTTTCCTAAACACTGACTCCTGATACACACTGGATAGATCAACTATAAGCCTACCTAAATTGATGTATCAACATTCGCCAGGAGCAAATTTTATTCAGAATAATCTTGAATGATTGAATTTAAATAAAATGCAGACACTATGTTCAATGGTTACACTGAGAAATTTGTTATTTTATAGTCATGGAGCTTACTCCTGGATGTGGGGGCTACAAGGAATCTCGAAGAAAGAGCCATCCAAAGTAGAGAATCTTTTGTCTTGCCTCGCTCTTATAATACAAACTTTTGAAAAGCTCAAAATAAATACGGTTGACAGTATATTTTCCTGACTATAAACAAAATACAGTCAGGCAGACAAAAACTTTGTTGGGATGTTCTCGAAAAACAAGTTCAAGTGTACAGCTCCTGCAAAGTTTAACGAAGATCTGAGGATTGCTCCTTAATCCACTCAAAGTTTTTGGAAATTTAGAGCATACAAATAGCTGAACGTTAAGAATACAAAAAAAGAACGAAACAACTGTCATTTGAAAACGAATTTCGGCAGAATATTATCGAAAGAATTAATGGAAGTTTCAATTCTTTACAAGGTCAACGATAACGACAGATAACGCTTATTTTTTTAAAATCCACTTTTGCTGTTGAGAGAAAAAAACGACTCAAATTAATCGGTTTGGTTTCAAGACGAATTGATATAGAACTCGAAATATACTCGATATGTAAAAGGCCCAATAAGAAGCAAATTTCTCTGTGACAGCTTTAAAAAATCGACTATAGTAAACTAATAAGCTTTCTAAAGTGCTAGACTATATCTGTTCTTTACAAGTCTTCATAAGAAATTTAAAAATAAATTTTTAAAAATGTGAACTCAACAGTGATCTCTTGAGATTTTTTTTCTTGTTTCTTTTAAGAAGACTTGAAGCTTGAAAATTTAACTTTTTTTTAATATTTAAAAATAAATCTGTAGAAATGCAAATTCTCTAATGTTGCGGCACACAATTCTTGTGCTGAGATTTTTCTTAATTTTTGTACAAAAACTTGAAGCTTGAACCTTTACTTTCTTTTATCTGGCTCTGACACTGCATAAAAAATAACTCCAATGCATTTCGGTCCGGAAGGTTTTTTTCAAAAATGTTCCATAGCTTAATGACTACTTCTGATATGCGATATGCAAAAAAAGATATCGACTGTTGTTTAAAATAAAGCAACCTCTAGGTTCGGTTCTTTCTTCAATACAACGAAATACTTATGTTGTAACCTCAGATTTCAAAATTCTTATACAAGATGCATAATATCTGCATTTGTTAAAGACATTGAAGATGGTTTGTTCCTCTTATCATTCCTTCCAAAGATTCCATTAAAATCACATTTTAGCAACGCTAAGAGTTGCAAACTTGTTCACACTATCAAACTAGCTCTCTTATAGTGTATTGGAATTGCTAATGTGCCAACAGAACTTTTGTTTATTGGCAAATCAAATAAAAAGTTTGGTTCTGCTTTGTTATTAGCCGCCCACATGGCATATGGCTTGGAGCAGCCAACATCCGCTGAAGCTCTTGCTGATGATGCTTCGGCATAACAAAAGTCACATCCTAAGTTTAGTTCCAAAGGGGCCACAATGTATACCCAAGGTTTTAACGAAAGCTTTTTGGGGGCAGCTATGGGCCTACAAAATCGCTCAAGCATTTCAAATTAACTAAGCTGCAGCAGATGTACAAGCGAGGGTAGGCCGAAGAATAAAGGGGATTTAGTTGTAAGAGTGGACAAATTTTAGCATATGAGTAAACTGTCTGTCAGAAGAAGGTGCACCCATCGGAACACAAAAGAGATCAAGGAATAGTTGAAATGGTAGATTTCTTCTGAAGAATCGACATAAAATGAGAACTTGGTTATGTCAGAAAATTTCTAAAGGATGCGCTGGCAAAATTTGGAAATTACTTACGGATCTATTGAAATGTTTTACCCTATAATGGAGAAATATGTTATTTTGCCTTCGCCAATGACAGAGCCATTGAGATAAAAAAGAAGATCTAGGCGCACTAATTTTTCACGAAAAATTTAATTGCTTAATGATTTTTTCAAATCTCCTTTGGGGAAAGTCCCTCCATTAAGCCACCCAGAAGACAAGTTGGCGCATACTGATTACATTCTTCGGGCTTACATCCGTTTGACTAAACTAGTAACAATAGCACTATTACCTATGAAACGAAGGCCCAAATTATACTTTTGAAAAGGAGTTCAAGAACTGTAAAATCTCTTTAATCCATGTTCGCTTTTTCGCCAAATTTTTTTTTTTAATGACTTTTGCCTTAAGTTACTTTTTTACAAAATTTTAGAATCGGATGACTAAACAATTTTACTATTCATTATGTGTGAATTTATTTAAACTGATGTTGCGTAAAAGCAACAGGAAGAAAATGGGTCAATAATGATCTTAGTATAGGAAATGCGGTTCAGAAATAAAATAGTTAATCAGACATTAAAGATTTCCAAAATGAATGTGCTTTATCGTCAAAAGAAAGAAAAAAATCTAGATTTACAAATATATTTTGGAATTTTTGCGATTTAAAAAATTGTGTTTTTTTCAACTGATTTTTTAATCCATTTTAAAGAAAGAAACAAAGCAATTTTTGAAATACTTCTCAGAAGCTCAAACGATCAGATCGGCTATATGTCTATAAAATGTAATGGCGAAATTTTGAAGTGTGATTTGGTGTTTCAAACTATTAATATGAGCAAACTTTAGAGGAAAGTTTAAAATCTCTAAGGGGATTTCTGACGTACTACTGTCCCTTATTTGGCTGGAAATTTGTTGTAAAGAGCCATCTGGCGTAGCACCGATAGCATTAGCTTACACGAAAAATGTACCTCCTTAAAAAAGTGTTATTTAGAGTAATTTTAAAAATAATGTTAAGCTACAAACTGAAAGATAATTCTTTTACGAACATTTCGAGTTCAAGATCTTTAAAATCGTGTAAGAATTGTAGACTCCATCTTAATTCAATCACACTTTTGAATGGACTAATTTTTTCACTGTAAGTCTTTCCATAACATCTACAGTTCCTAGCCAATTTCAAAGATCTTCGTTCTCTCGAGAACTGTGCTTCAGAAAAAAGGTGCCATTTTCTTGTTTCTCGACCCAACATAATCCTAGAAAACACTTTTTTACGAAGGTACACTTGATGACCCTTAAATTTGTAAGCGAGTGTGAACTTTGTTAAAGAAAATTGTATCACTCTGCTACGCTGCAAACTATTCAGTCTGACCTCGCTTGTATGTAAGTATTTACACAGGTGTGTGTGTGTGTGTGCAATACATTGCTTAACACCTTGTTGGATGCATTTTGTTTTCTGTTTTTTTTTTTTGCTTACAGTAGCTTTAAACGTTTTGCATTGAAAATTTGCGCAGAATTTATTTATTTAGATAATTTCGTATACGCAACGTTGGCTGTGCTGAATTTAGTTGAATGGATTGGAGTGAAGCTGAGGAGAGCGGTTTGGAGCTGATCTGAGTGTAGTTCTGAAGCGTTTGTCGTTTTGCTGTCAGCTTTCTTAATTCGCTGCTGGCACGAACCAACAACAACAACAACAACAATGCCAACAAGTGACTGACAGAATGACAAACTGACAGATGCTGCGTGGGTCTTGTTTGATGCTATGAGTTTTTTTTTTTTGTTTTTTTTGTTCTTAGTTTAATGTATACAACGCCTCGTTGCAAAATAGTTTCGACTTGGATACGCTTTATTTGGATTTTTGGTAACGTCTTGATTTGCTGACCAAGTAACACCCACCTGGACAGGAAGTAAGCGCAGCTCTGACCATAATTCTAACAAGTCCGCATAGAACAATTGCAAAAAGCGTTAAGTTCAAGCACCATTTGGACACGCTACTACATAACTAAATCTTCGATAGCTGTTCAGTCGGAGCAGCTTTGATTAATATGAAATTAATAATAGGAACAGTTCTACAGCTCTCGCAAATATCTACTTATATTTGGTTTGTCTTAAGCCAGGTAGCCAAGAAAAAAATTGGGGGTTCAATGAACCTTTTCTTTCATCATTTGCACATTAGCAGCTGGCATGCCGGACTTACCTTTGGTTCGCGTGAGGTCTGTTCGGCTAGTGCATGATGTTCGCGATAGCGCGAACGCATCTCCTCCTCTTTGACCATATAGCGCTCCTTCTCCTTATCCAGCTGTTTAGTAGTGCTTTTGATTTTATCACTGGGTCGACGACTTAAGCTGCTCGTGTTGCTATTGCCATTGGTCAGACGCGACTGTGTATCCTTTTTGCTGCTGGACACATTGCTGCCGCTGCTGCGTCCACTGCCGCCCAGAGTATTGCTGCCACCCGTAAACAGCTGTTTGACCTTCTCAAAGCCACCCAACTTTTTGTTGCGCTTTAGAGTGCTGCTCTCCTCGCGTGGCTGTGAGTGCTGCTCACGACGACGCAGCGTGCTCGTGGACACTGTATATTTGTCCAGATGTGGATCGAAATGCGAGCCATCATCTATTGAACGCTCTCGGTATACATAGCTGTGCTCACGGCGTAGACGCGTGGGCACCGGCTGACGTTGCAGCTGTTGCTGTTGGGCGCTGTCGCGACATTCTTTGCGCAAAAAGGACTCGCAGGCTTTCATGTCATCCAAGGCCGTGCGCTTGCGCCATCTGTTAAAAAAAAAAATTGAAATTAGTTGAATACTTTTGTTTGCCTAAGCATCTTACCTCGTGGTTATATCGCCATTGAAGGACTCCTTACGAAAATCATTCTCAATGCCTGAATCGCCCTTGTCAAAGCTGCGCTGCTGCAGCTTGTCTCGTTTCAGGCTGCTTTGCCAATAATCCTGCGGCAATGCGGAACGTTCAATGCCGTTTTCAAAACGCTGCACTAGCTCCGGCGATGAACGATACTGATCCGTGCTAGTCAGCTGTGAGTCCAGGCTCTTGGGCTCCTGGTCCTGCCGCTCAGCCGAGTAGTAGTCTCTGGGCGCGGAACCGTAACGTTCACGATGTCGTGACTCACGCACCTGTGGCTTACCTGCGCCATCGGTTTGTGTTTCACGCACATAGACCTCCTTGACACCGCCCTGGCCATCGTCAAAGTACTTGGTATGCCGATAACGTGAGGTCTTCTCCAGCTTGGGCAGCGTGGCTGTGCTTAGCTCATACTTGGTCGGCACTTCACGCTGATAGCGCACTTCTGGTTCGCGCTCTTGACTTAGATAAACGCGCTCTGTCGGATAATGATTGTGCTGTGGACGCTCCAATGTGGCTGTGTCCCCAAAGCGACGCGTCAATATGCGATTCTCCAGCTGTGCACGTCTATGACCCAGTTCATCCAAATACGGTGCCGGACTGACACTGCGTATAACCGGCACTATAGGCGGCTCACGACGCTCACGTTGCTCACGCTGTTCACGTCTAAGCAGCTCATCCTCGTAGTAAAGCTTGCGCGTCTCATAACCCAAACCCTCATCCTCATCGCTTAAATTGCGTGGACTCAGCTGCTGCCAGGGTGAGGGCGAATGTGAGTTACTCAAACGCATGGTCAACGGTGCCGGACCGCCACCATTGGGTATGGGTGAATAGCTGCGTGGTGCAGTAGTATGCAGCGGCGTTCTGTCGCTAGCACGTGGCGGCCTCATAGGCACAAACTCACGCTGTGGCGTGCGTACATCGCGCACGGGTGAACGCTGATGCTGCTCATCACTATGATCCAGTTGGGCATAGGTTATGCCCTCATTTGGACGTATATAGGAGAAAGCCGGCTGGCTGCTGATAATAGCTGGCTGTGGTGAAAATCGTTCCATGGACAAACGCTTGACCATGCCATCTACTGTACGTCCCTTGGTCAGCGGCAAGCGCTCCGCAGGTTGCTGAGAGCTATGCATATTCTCGTTAGACTTGGCCTGCAGTGTCTCTATGCGATCACGTATGCCGGCCGATATGCCTGCTTTACTGGGGCTCCTCTCACGCTTCAATAGGCTGCCATCCAGCTCTGCCTGGGAACGGCTGCGTGCTAGTAGCTCATTCAAGCCGCTTGCATGCTTCTCACTGACAGTGACAGCGTCAGATTTGCGTCGCTCACGACTATAGTCCTGCTCGAAGTAATCCTCACGCTGTGTTTGCTCTATTATAGGACTTAACTGATGTTTGCCCACGTTGCCGTTGGCCTCGACCTTCTTGCTGGGCTTGTTTCTGGCGGCGTCCTTGTAGCTGCTGCTTAGGGTGCTGCTGCCCACATCACTTTTGCTGCGCACCAAACGCCTGCCACCGCCGTCCTCGAAGCGTGGATCTCGCTCTATTTGGCTGACATTCGTATCGCTCTTGCGACTAAAGAGACTAAATATGGATGGTCGCTTGGCTGGTTTCTTGGCGGCTGCGTCACTAGCACTACGTGCCACCGGTTTGGACTTTTTGCGGCGCGTGGGCAGCGAGTGAAATTTTTTATTACTTGCAGCTGGCTCTTGGCGCTTTTGTTTGACACGGAATGTGGGTATATTGTCGCCGTTCTCGGCTTTGCTCTGGTGTCGGCCTGCTTGGGCTATAACAAGGGCTGCTTCCTTGCGTATATCGGAGGGATCAATATCGGCTGGCAGTTGATGATAGCTTTGTAGGTTGCTCGTTTCGTAGTCGTTGGCTCGATTGCCTGTAATAGAGGGTGGAAAAATAAAGAAAGATATGGTTAATTGTGGGCTTAAATCAGTATTAAAAAATTATATAGAATGTTCCTGCTTTTGTGGGGATATCATGCAAGATCTATACTCTAAGTCGAGGGAACAAACTGAAAGAATTGTAACATATGCCTAACAAATCTTGCGCAAGTTGCTTGTCTCTATTACCCGCCCAGTTTGCCAGCCTTCAGATCTTCATATTTCCAAGAACATCTAACATATGGCATCCAAGCATATTCTTGATCACTTGATCATTGTTAGCCAACCATTTCAAGTGTAGGCAACTGCAGCAAGACTTAAGTATGTAGATTTTGTAGCTTCAGCCAAGTTCCATTCATGTAATGACAATTAACACATTAGTTGTTGCCATATATCGCCCAGACGGGCCAACAACTGATGATGTAATATATTTGCTCACCATTTGCGAACCCCAAAAACAAAGTTGGCAACTGGCCTCAACACAAATGGCAAATTCAAGTGTGAATTGGCCACAGCTGGCTGCTAAATAAGGCAACCTCAAGAGCTATGGTGTCTCTGGTGGCAGTAACAGCAGCAGCCGCAGCCAAGTTGGCTTAGCCCACGTCTGACGTCGGCGACCTGTTCCCATTCGATCCGATCCGAGTGCTTGAGCATTTTTGAGAACGCGTAGTCTGTAATCGGTTGCTGTAAGCGCTAATGGCCATTGAAGAAGAACGTCAGTGTGAGCATTTGGCGATTTATCAGGCATGCCATGGGACGCGGCTTCTATCTATCATATGGTATAGGAATAGTTTTGCTACGATGTCGACGTCTTCGTCGCACATAAAGGTTTTCCACTTCCTCACTTTTTTATAATTATTATTATTTAATACGCCGAAAACAAAAAAAATAAAAAATAAACCACAAAAGACACAAAAACGTGCTACAGCATCCAACCAGAGGCAGAGACCAAAACGAGCCTCATAATGAAAACAAGATTGCCAACAACAACCTTAACAACAGCAAAAGCAACAACAACAACAATACTACATTCTACTACCAACAACACCATCATCTCTACTACCAACAGTTGTTAGCGCGATTTTGATAGCTTTTTCATCTGCTTGATCTTTGGCGGCTCATCAGCTATCCAGCTAGTTATGATTTTATAGCCACATCAGGGGCATAGGTAAGGGCATGTCTATAAGCATGGGCACAGTCCCTGGCTATGGGCCACTCATCACCATCGCCATCGCCATCATCATCATCATCGTAATCATCGTAACCGTTGAGCACGCATGAGATTACGCATCTTAACACTTGTTATGCATTTGAAGAAAAATGTTAACAAGATTTTTCTCAACGAATTTTGAATGCTCTTGATTTATTTAAAAACAATTGGATCAATTAACGTAAATAAATAAATATGCCTTATTTTGCTTCATCGAGTACATGTTGAGGGGTACGAGGGGTTTGTTTCAATAAAACGTGAGAACTTTGACTTGGTCCATATGATCCTTCAACAATTTTTATTATGTATTTTGAAATCTGCGGATCCTTTTGAAAACATATTTTATTTGAAATTTTTATTTCATCCAATTCCTAGACTAACCCACTATATGTCCGGCAAGAAAAAAAAAGGCAAAATTTGTATAGATGAAAGGTTCTATAAAGTAAACATTCTTTTGGAGGAATAACTAAGTTACAAGGGCCAAATAAAATCGTAACTAATAAAAAAATATTACTTGCTGAAGCCTTTAAAAGTTTGAGACATAACTTTACATAACTTCTCTTATTTTTCAAAAAACATTTGCTAAAGCCTCTAAGTATTTGATTGAGACGTAATCGGTTGAGAACTCAAAGCTCTTGTATTAAAACTTTTACTTTGAACTAAATGCCTTTTTTGCAAAAAGTCACCAAATAGGTCTGGGCGGTTTTACAGACATCTTGATTAAAAAATCTTTTCCAAAATAAATGAGATAAAATGTTTCTACTATTTCTTAAGGTTTAAGTTATGTATAGCCTTTGATAGAACGGGCAATGGAATACTTTCTGAAAGTATAAGTAAACTTGGTATAAAACAAGCTTTAGAAAAAGATTCTTCTTTAAAAAAAAAAACATATAGTATAGACAAAGCCTAATAATTTTTGAAGAAATAATAACTTTTTATTTTTATTTCCTTGATATGATATATACAAGATATTGCTCCTGGATAGATAGGAAGGGATTAGTCACAGAGGTGCGTATGCGAAAAACTTTCTGATTACCATACACTTAGGTATGGCCAGGGGCGATTAATCTGTGGCATAACTTTTGACCTTGGTATCAAAAAAAAAATTGAAAGCGAAATTAATAAAGAAAAGGTTTCTTTTAGGCTTAAGGTGTTGTAAAATGGGATCGAAGAACGGACACTGGAAAATTTGTTGAACTTCAACTTGGAAAAGAAAATATGTACGTAAATAAAAAAGTCCTTTCTAGTTCTTATTGTTTACAGGAAACAAGGCCGACAAACGGACTTAACAAAATTCTATATCAAAATATTCAAACATAAAACTTTATTTTAATCCGAAGTGAAAACTTTTTAAAGATAGGGGCGCTTAAAAATAAAAACATTGGAAAAATTAAGTGCAAATAGAAAAATATATAAAGAAAAATACTAAAATAATCATATATACATAGATGACCAAAAAAGTGACATACAATTTAGAACTGCCTAAAGATGCTTCAAGAGGATCAGTCAAGATGACCGAAGACAGAAAAAGTGATAGAGCCAATTTGAAAAGAGGAAACTATAGATGATACATACTATGTTAAAAAAAAATATGAAACAGCCGAGGAGTGCCCGATAATGTAATACCCAGTACCAGTATTGTTGGGAAAAAATGGTAATTCAGCAAGGAATATGAATATAAGTCGATTATACAAGAAACAGCTAAAATGGTTCGGACATCTACATCGGATGGACGAGTCAAGAAAAACCAAACAGGTACTGGAAATGAGAACGGAAGGCAATGCATCGAGAGGAAGACCCCGGAAAACTTGGAAAAATCGCATCCAGGATGTGGCAAGGATGAGGGGCAGAACCTAACAGAGTTGAGAAGAGAGAGCCGGGACCTACCTATGGAAGATGGATATCCCGAGGCTACCCCGACGCCTAACAGCAAATGGGGATTGAAAAAGAAGAAAAAGAGATAAATATATGAACTCTCCAATTGTATATTTTGCTGCAGACCGGTAATTTCGGTACATTTCTTTTTCGATTTTGTTGAGTATCGAAAGATTCCCGAAACTTACTAAGGGATAAAAAATAAGCAAAATTAAACAAATTTCATCTGCCCAGGAACTATACGCCCCAATTGGTAAAGTTGTGTGTCTAGCTCTTACAGTCCTCGAAATCTAGGTTTTCATGCAGACGGACGGACGGAGTTCAAACGCTACCTGAGGTTATGATATGAAGAATTTGGGGTCTGTCCGTTAGCTCTATTAAGAAGCAGGCCTCTGTCGCCAAGGGGAGGTGTTCTCTCCTGGCATTCTTTAAGAAAAAGAAGTGCCCTTGAGGATGGACTGGGCTCATACTTTTCTAACAACGGCATTGCTACGAAGTTCCTGAGACTTAATTTTTAACAATTTTTTAACCCCAAATTGCAAAAAAAAAGCTTAAAAAACTGAAAATTTGTGGAACCAATAAGTAAAAAAAGATGCATTATTTCTAGAACCGAATAGGCATTCTCCCCTGTCTATGTATGCCTATGTTTATTTCGCGTAGTCTATAATATTCGGTTCTAGAAATAGTACTATTTTTAAGACCCCTGCCTACTCCGGTTTACGGTTTACGTAATTTGGGTACGGCCCCTTAAAATTTAAGTCTGTTAGAATCATGCTGCGCTTGCTTGAAACCCAATTAATAAGCTTAAAAAGCTCCTAAATCTTTGGAAGCAGGATATTAACATTATGCCATTATTATGTGGAAATCATTTTCAGCTTTACTGTCGATCTTTAGTATTTAGCATCTAACGAAATTCAAGTTCGTTGCTTAAGTCTTTTGATTTAGGTCGCTTGGCCACGAGTGTTTACGCCAAACAATTGCATCCTTGAGTTCTATTTAATATCAACATTTAAACAAAAATCTTTTAATTTTTTTATTATCCAAAACCAAAATATTTTACCCTGAGCTTAGTTTGTATTGTTAAAGAGCAAAAATCAATATTAACACATTATAAACCTACGCCTTGGTAAAACTCGAGTCAAGTTCGTCGCCTAAGTCTTTTGATTTGCCTACTAACTGGCTTTGACTTCAATAGCCAAGACCAAAGACATCTCGAACCTATGCCAACAAGTCCATAGTATAGTATATAGTGTATACAAACAATGGTACCATGTTAACTTATATGCCTCTTCTGTTGACCTATGAATGATGCCAGCTTTTATTCATGGCTAAAATTTCTTCTGAACTCTATTGGTTCTCTTTGTTTACAGATTAGTCATAGCACCTTGTAAGAGCTGGGGATCTATTAATATACTATAAGTAGGTATGTATGTATGTAAAATGCTTAAAGCCAACTTCCATAAAAGCCTTTGTTTAACTAAGCTTATTAGATGTAAAACTCATGCATGGTAGTAGCTACAACCTTTCAAAACGCTTTTAGACCTATCTATCGTATAAACTGGTATGGTATGGTATCATTTCTCATGTTGGCGTCTCTTTTGGTTATACAAATTTAGACGATGATGATGTTGAAAGCAGATTCATTTTCTTTGTACGAAAACGTGCCAAAGACATAAATTTTGATATAACTTTAGCTATTTTGAGCAAAATATGAAAAAGTGGCGTTTGTGGTTTGGTATTCCAAATATTACAATAACTTTGAGACACTTTTTATCAGGTTATCTAGTTCAAGAGAGAGTGTTGAAAATTTGTAAACAGTGGCTAGAAATTAGAATAACTGGGTTGACTATTGACTCAAATATTTTGCATGGGTAACCGTTCATTATACACATTATACAGGGTATGGGATCAAGAGTGAAAGAGTGAGGGGCCTGCAACATTCTCCGCTAAGTTTCCTAAGCAGCTCAAGATTTCACCGTCCTGTTATTATCCTATCCACAAGGCTACCTTGTTCATATTACAGTATATGTTACTTAGAGCGCAGCGATAGCAGAACCTCACAGAACAGAGGTCGTAATACCCAATTTTCGGAGCAGATGAATCAAATTCCACAGTAATGCAGAATTTTGCAGAGGATTGCTATGCAATCTGTGCCAGAAAGCTGTCTGTGTGCTCTAAAGGAACTCGTGATCCTTAGAATATCGAGATATGTCGAGGTATGATGATGAAAAGATTTTTGAAAACATTCCTTTAAAGCAAAATGTTTGGAGATTTGGAGATGAGAACACAAGAGAATTTTATGTTCTGAAAAAGTCGCGAGCATTAGGATATTTATAGGTACAAGAATAAGGATGGGAAGTTTGTCGATTTGATATCAATGTATCTGCCTGTACAGGTATAGATCAAGCATTAACCGCCAAAATAGGAAGAAACCTTGTGCATCATCTCTGCAGTAGATCCAGGGTGACGTCACGTGGCACATTTAACGATAAACTTTTATCGCGCTCCGCGACGCCTTTATCGAAAGTCGTCTCCATAGAAAGGGATGTGCGATGTTCTGGAGGATTATTTTTGATACTGTAAGACATAAAAGCTAGATAGGGTCGAATATTTCTACGCTCAGTAGAATACAATTCAGGATTTCAAAATTGAAGGCTATGCGATTTATGTGAGTAAACTATCAGGAGATAGGAAAGAATGTCCCGAGCTGTGGGATTTCTAGCAGGAATTTGATTGATAAAGAAGATGCTTAGGGTCCCAAATAATCCCTGAAAATTTAATCATGTGGCTTTTGTCTCGAAGGACTGATCTTCATTTTCGATAAATATCGGTTCGATTAGTAACAGTATGTAAAGTATTGCAAGCTGCACCAAAAAACAAATATATCAAATGTCTAAAATTGATAATACGATGTTTCTGCATTTACTACAGCCCTATTAATAGGGATACCTCACTTTTCGGAGAAAACTTTTTTATACTGAATGCATGTGAACAACACTTTTAGAGCATATTTGTGATTATAACTCATAACTCTGACAAATGTATCATTCTCCGAAAAAATACATATAGCATAGCTGTCCTTGAAAACCCCTGCATCTTCACATTATAGGGCAACCCTATGGAACCATTGTCTTTTGACGCCCTCTCCAGCTACCTATTCATGATCTGGCTTGGTTAAACTCATCAGGATCTATGAGAGCATACAGACATTCTTACGAATATATCTCAATCAATTTCTTTTGTTCTTCTGACCATATTGAAGGCAACTCTAGGGGATCACCAGAGTCTTTGCACAATTTTATACAGCGCCTAACCTTAATGTACAGTATATAAAAATAGAATTAAATTTTTTTGCACCGGTATAGCAAATAATAATAATAATAAAAATTGAAATTTATTTATCCAAGCATTACACATGACTCCCGCATTTATATAGACAACGCACACAACAGTATGGCTTTAATGAGGAATTCCAAAAGATTAAAGATATATTTATGAACATGAGTAAATTTGGCAAACTACTCTTTTGTTCCAATCATTTCGATATGAGTGTAACAAATTTGACATGAGACACGCCCAGTTGTCATTATTCATTGTGATTGTTGTTTCTTTTCGGTAGAATTACATTTCAAAGTTCTATTAACTCCCTGAGCTTTAATGTTGGTGTCACTTCGTTTTGCTTTTATTTTTTCACCGAATTGCGACGCTATTTCGAATTCTAGATATTAGTTTTGATTTCTTGTTTGTGTTCTATTGTTTGCTTCTGTGGTTGTTGTTTTTTGATAGTTTGTTATAGAGTGGGAGTGGTTGTTGTTTATTATACTACTTGGTACTATTTTGAGGCAGGTAGCAAGCGGCAAATTCAATTTACGCAGGTGAATGGCCACAATCAGTCAACAGAGAGAGAGGTTAAGTCAAAAAAAATAGCCAACCTTACATATTCCTATGGCAAATATTGCGCATATAAATAATTCTCTTAATTTACTTCTTTTATTTTTATTGGATTGTTTACTTTGAAGTCATACTAATCCGCAAAAAATCTACATATTTTTGAAGTGTTTTTAATGTTGTTAAGCCAGAACAGTAGCACTATAGTGCTAGTAAAGTTAATTGTATTCTTTGCTAACTTGTTTGGGGATCTAACGATGTTACTGGGGCTTAGTAGATTTTTAAAGAATTCTTCTTTCGATTAGGAAAGCATGTTACTGAGTTACGTTTAGGGGATCCCTGTATGTTATTCTTATTCGCAAATATGATAAATAGAGCGTCCTCTATTTGATCTTTACAAATAAGCCACAATCTGCCCCTTTTACCCCTGTACTTGTAGAATTCTTCTCACCTTAATCGGTGCAAATTGATCTAAAGTCTCACATTCTTCTCAAAAATTCTTTATGTACGGACAACGTCATCCTCATCTCATCTCCCCATCTGAATTGAAGCCAGACAAAGAGTTCGCTTTATAAGACATTGTCATCATCTAAATAATCGTAGAATTCATCCCGTCTAAATTGCTGCAAATTGATCTAAAATCTCGCCTTCTTCTTACAAATTCCTTGCATAAGACAACGTTATCCTTTAGGCGGTCATAGAAGCTTTCCCATCTTACTTGAAGCTAAGAAAAATATAAAAGTGCTAAGAAGGTCATAAGAATTCGCTTTATGGATCATCTATTATGTGACGTCACAATATCCGCCAAGAATTATTTGTACCTGAATCTGTGCGATAAAGACTAAAAATCTTAGCTACCCCTCAAAAATGTCATGTTTAAGGCAACATTAGCCTCTATATACAATTCTTTTTATCTTAATTACAGCAAAAAGGACCTTAACTCCAACCTTCTTTTCAAAAATTTCATGCATAAGAGACCGTCATCCCTTAAACGCAATGCAGCTTCAAAGGAAAGATGATAACTAACTTCATGAATAAGGCCCAATAAGGTCCGCTAAGTGTATCTTTACATATACCACCACACTTCGGCCTACATCTCTTCAGGATGATGCACAAGGTCTCTTTCGATCTCGGCGGAAAATACTTGGTCTACACGTGTACAGAAAGAAACCTTGAAATCTTTTCGAAACACTTCCTATTATTATTGTTATATCTATAGATATTCTAACCCAGGCCCGAAGTTTTCTGAGTATAATTACTGTCGCGATTCAAGCTAAACGTGCAATCGAGGGGCCGGCACAGCTCCACCCTGGTCCCGGATTTTCCCTCTACAGCCCTGTATATAGGCAATTACTAAATCATAAAGACAGGCAGTCGTACTAAATGTTTTGCCCTGAAACTTGCTAGGAGCTTTGTCTATCCATATAGGCGTCTACTAAATCTTGAAGGCAAAGTTATGCTACTTAATCTTTTGACCTGAATCTTCACCCAGCTTCAAAAAGATACATGAAATATGAGTTAAAAACAAACAAGATCGTACTTCTTTATTCATCTATATCTACTTAAAAATTTATGTAATGTAACTATAAGGATATGTACCTTTCTTAAATCCTGATATAGATAACTTCATGGACTACGTACTAATTTAATCTAGCGCCCCGATTGTTTTAAAGAAGAAAAACGCGAAAAGTTCCCAAGTTCCCAAAGCCAACCCAATCTTTTTAATGCCCAACACATTGCAGAATTAACAAATTCCTTTGCAAAAAATTCCCCAAAAGAAACTCTTAGTCAGCATTTCTCAAGCCCAAAAATCACTTAATTACTGTTGACTGTTTATTTTTACAGTCAGCTCAAATTGTTTGTCTACACATTTTGTTGGCTTAAGTGCAAACTAAAAAGACTTTAATGGCTGACAGATTTATTAGCTAGTCAAGCTGCACCCACGCAGTTTGAACTGGAGTTCAGTAGTAGTATCTGAGATGGTCTACAAGGGATCCTACCTAGCTAAAAGTGAAGGCATCACAACAATGCAAAGAGATTTACTGCAACAAACTGTTGGCAAACTGTAACTGTCAGTTTGGATATGTGTCAAGGTAAAATGTGGCTAGGCATCAAGTTTTGGCCAATAAGTAGATGATGATGATGATGATCACCATGTGATCGCCATGATCATCATGTAGACATGCCACTCGTATGCGCATCATTTTGCCAGCTTATATGTTGTATTGTTGTGCATGTTTGTACATGTTTGTTATTGTTGTAATTGTTGTTGTTGCTGTCAGGGCTGTGTGTTAAAATTGCGGTTTCTGGGCCCGAGGCACTGCAGCAGGTTGGCCATACGTCGGAGTTTTGAGGTCTCTGTGTAGTATGTTTGTCTGTGTTTGTGTTCGAGATGCGCTTGCTTTTGGGCAACAGGAAAACATAAATCGAGCTAAGCGACAGTTTGCTGCCTTGAATGAGCGAATGAATGGATGAATGAGTGACTGACTGACGGACTGACTAACTGAATGAATGAGTGATGGACAGTGAAATTGAACTTGCCGCTAAGTAACTGTAAATGCGGTGAACTACACAGAGCAATAGCGAAGTGCAGAGACTCTTTGCAGTCACTGTGTGGCTGGAAATGCCCTTTAAATAGAGCGGGTAAGGATATGCCAGATTTGCGCGATGTTCACAGGAGGCAGAAGCGGAGGTGGCTGTTCAGAATGCTAGGAGAATGAACACCTATATTTTAGAGAATGCAAGTGCTGGAATTTTGAATATATTACCAACGGATCTCCCATAAGCTCTACTATTATTATTGAACTTAGTTAAATTGAATGTAATCCTTTTCAAGGGAACCAGGGGAGCAATCTTATGTTTTTTTTCAGATAGCCAAGCTGCTATTAGAGCATTGTCATCCTGGAGCATCTCCTCCAGGACAATTAAAGAATGCCATAAGTACCTCCAAACCCTATCCGCCCGGAACAAAGTCGTGTTATGTTGGGTGCCTGGACACTCGGGAGTGAATGGTAACACGATCGCTGACGTTCTAGCACGACAGGGTGCCTCCACCCTGACTACATTTCATGCGCCATTTTGTGGTATTAGTTGGTCAACAATCAAAACCATGATAAACAAATGGGCCGCAGGAGAACATATGAGACATTGGTTCTCCCCTACGGGGCTTCGTCAAGCAAAAGTGCTTGTCAAACCTCTGGATGCGGTCAAGACAAAAGGTCTTGGCAGAGCGAAACTAAAGCTCATGGTAGCTTACCTATCTGGCCACCACACTGTTAGATACCATTTACAGAAAATTCGCCTATCGGACTCTTCAGAGTGCAGGCTCTGTCTAGAAGACGATGAAACCACCAGACATATTCTCGGTGGCTGCCCAGCGCTGGTATAGGACAGAACCTGTCACATGGGAACGGAACGAATTAGTCCCTTCCGTCTCAGGTCAGTACCAACAAAAGACCTACTGCTATTCATGCGGAAGCGGAAAGTCTTTTGCTTTAACTTAAGGGTATGGTACAAAAGACCTTTTGGTCGCAGTGAGGATCCGTTTTACGGAAAAAAACGGGGGAAAAAATTTAATGTATCTTTAACTCTGTGAGACTTTCTTTGAACTTTTTTTTTGCTGATAAATATTGCATTTGGGGCGTTCACGAAGTTGTGCAGAAGTGAAAACATTCGCAAAAACTAACTACATTAAAAAGTCTCTGCTCCAACAACATTTAGCTACCAAAAGAGGGCCAGTTCTGACAAACTTGTATTGCTAAAAAAAATTATCAATATCAGCCAGTGGGTATATTTGAATTTCAACAGATCTACCATAAGCCCTATTATCTTGAAATTTGTTAAATAGCTTGTTTAAGTCTGTAAGACTTTCTTTGGATTTTTTGGCTGTTAAATATTGTATTAAGGGCGTTCACGAAGTTGTGCAGATGTTCACACATTCGCGTTTCTGCTCCAACAACACTTGGCTACCAAAAGAGGGACAGTTCTGACAAATTTGCCTTGCTAAAAAATAACGGCCA